>QKWP01001197.1:98775-152769 GCA_003550325.1 Gigaspora rosea | reverse complement strand
GTATTATTTTTGTATTATCTATAACAATACTGGTTTAACATAAATTATAAATCATAATACTGAAAGTTTCATAAGTAATATATAAAAAATTGATTACTTTAGATAAAGCGAATATATTTAAATTCATTTGTAGTTAATAAGAAATAATTAAAGAACTTGATATATGTGAAATAATTTGAATACATTAGAACTATCTTAAAAATAAATATTACGTAATATATTTCGATATATTTCGAAATATCAAATTTTCGAAATATTATGAAAGTAATTTTGAAATATTTCGAAATATTTCGAACCACTTTCAAAATATTTTAGGACAAGGAAACCAAGCTGGATCAGTAGATCAAATTCTGTACTACAAGATCAGATTAGATCTTTTGTATTTATTTTTTAATTTTTTTATTTTATTTTTATTTCAGCACTTTACAAGAAAAACAAAAAACTTTCGAAACCTTGCATGCCAACTACAACTTCTAAAACTTTTCAAAAACACACAACTGATTTCCCCAGCAATTTCTAAATTTTTGGGAACGCTTTTTTTAGAGAAATGTGCACAAGTTTTTGCAAGTATTGCAAGTTTTTTACAAAAGAAATTATCCAAGTAGCGATTTATCCTGATGAGAATCAGTTAAAGTTTGCTGTAGATAAATAGGTGCAGACAAATTATTAAGATCATGTAAGTTTTTGCAAGTTCTTGCAAGGTTTCGCTTTATTTATTTTTTCGTTTCGTGTTTTTTGTTTTGTTTTTTTGGTTTATTTTTAAAATTTTTTTTATTAATTTATTTTATTTCGGCACTTTCGAGAACAGAACCCTTACTTTCTGGCACTTTGCAAGAAAACCAACCCAGACTTTTTTGGCACTTCGCGACTTTTTTGGAATTTTGCAAGAACCTTTCGCAATTTCTGAATTTGCAAAAACGCGAACTCTTCAGAGAAATGAAGATATTTTTATTTTACTTTATATATATATCTTATTTTTTATTTTATATGTTTTTATTTATTTTTTATTTTTTATTCTTTTTTATGTTATAGTTAATTTTATATTTATAATATTATTTTTTGATTTTATTTAATATATATTTTTTCATTTGTCTTAATATAATTATACTTTAATTTTGTCAAAGTTTAATCAATTCGAATTAGTTCGAATTAGTTTAGTACTATGAATATCATAGCGATTTATTCTAATATTTTATCGCATGAAAATATTTACTTTTATTAAGTTTTATGTCATAACAAAAAAAATTCCTTGCAAAATTATGTTATAATTTTCGAATTATTCTAAAATAATTTGAAATGTTTTATAAAATATGCGTTCTGAATTATTTTAAGTTTATTCGAAAACGTGCAAAATATTTTGCATAATGTTTATTTTTTAGCCCTTAAATTTTTATACTTAATATCGTCTTTTAAATAATTTAATATACTGAACTTTAAATTTACAGGTTTTTACTCTATAGAATTTTATATGTATTTAATTAATGCGAAACATTTCGAACTATTTTTAAAGGTTTCTATACTGATTTAATTTTATTAGAAGATATACTTATTAACTAAATAATCATTAGATTTATCAAAGCGTAGTATTATATGAACATGATCATTTGTTTCAGAAGATGGCAGGTTATCAGAAATTAAATATGGAAAGTATTGATAGGATCACTTTTTTGTAGGTCTATAGTACATTATTTAGAAATTATTTAATATTATTTTGTGTTTTCGAATATTACTTAATATTTTCGCAATATTTAGAAATTTATATTTCGAAATATTTCGAAATCGAAAAATTTCAAAATTATTTTTGAAATATTTCGAAAGAAATTTCATATCTCAATTTCTTTCGAAATATTTCGCACATATAAATTTGCTGATAATATAGTCGCCCAGTCGTTTTTTGACAATATCTCCGCATCTACTGGGCTGATTTGATGATCTCACCACCATTAGATGCATCTCGACGAGCTCTACAACTTTCAATTAGTCGACATGACTCATTAACTTAGTAAGAAAAATATTTCCTTGGGTGATCGTGGCATTTATCTATAAGTAATTTACATAGTAATTTGTATCACATTACACTATGATCATGCATCAGTTGACTAGCGGATCATCAAATAAAATCTTATGATTCACAAAATTGTACTAATTAATTCTAATTTAATGCACTAAATAAACTTATTCAGCACCTAAAAGTACATTAAATCAGCAGAGTTGTTTTTTTTATTTTATTTGAAATTTGAAAAAAATGCTTAAATTTGACTTTTTTGATCAAAAATCTAAAATTATGCATTTATTTTCTAAATTTCAAGTAAAATAAAAATAATTATACTGATTTAATATATTTTTAGATGCTAAACAAATTTACTTAGTGCATAAAGGTAGAATTTATTAATAAAAATTTGTGAATTATAAGATTTATAAAATTTTATTAATAAAATTCTATAAAATTTTATAATTTACAAAATTTTACTAGTTAACTCTATCTTCATGTACTAAGTAAACATGTTTAATACCAAAAAATACATACAAATATATTTGAACTCAAATTAGTTTGTGCACTTTGGGCCAGACCCAGACCAAACAAAATCGAGTCTTTGTTTAGTTAAGCAATTTCTTAAGAATTACTAATCTAAATTAGCTGCAATCTTAATATATTGTAGCCAAATATTATATATATCTTCAAAAAAATTTTTAAAATTTGGATTAGTACCATACTGCACTGAGCAAACGACCCCTTTTTGAGTACCCCCTATGCAAAAGATCCAGGTATTTTGCATGACATATTTTTTTTTAACCAAGTATAATACCCGGTATTTTGCAATTATTTGATATAGGATTTGTAAAAGATCTGAATATATTATATTGGAAATAGAAATTTGTCGCACCTGCGACATGTTACACCCTCTGATTCCGACTAGACAAAAAATTTTAAATTTTAAAAATTAAAAATTTTACTAGTAAAATATAAAAAATAAATAAGCAATATCAAAGTATATAATATAAAATTTTATCCTGAACAACTTTTTCTAAGTCATAAAGATAGATTTTCTTAGTAAAAAAACAGTTTATAAGAAAAATCAAAAATTTTAAACGTTAGCACCTATAAAACTTTTTTTTACTAATATAATCTATATTTACATTTAAGTATTACATGTAAAATTTTACGCTAAACAACTTTTACTAAGTTAAAAAGTAGATTGTTTTAGTAAAAAAAAAGTTTTATATGTGCTAACTTTGGAAATTTTTGAATTTTCTTATAAAACATTTTTTTACTATAACAATTTTTCTTTATAACTTAGAAAAACTTGTTCAGAATAAAATTTTACGTTATATAATGTGCTATTTTATATATATATTACACTTTATTAACTAAAATTTTAAATTTTTAAAAAAATAAATTTTTTCGCCTATAAAATTGTACAATTTGATTGGTTGAAGCAGGGTGTGACATGTCACAGGTGTGACAAATTTATTTTCCCTATTATATTTATTAATATTGTAGCATCAAGCAGCTCTCTTAATGAGATTTGCTAGTGATCGAGATGTTGCTCAATTATTTTGATTAATCGAATTTAATTGAAATGATTTTTATAACAATTTGTCAAAAATTCATTGTGCAAAATGCAGAGTAGCTACAAAATATCTCCCACACAAAATACTTCTGTTAAAAGATCCTACTGCACAAAATGCTCGTTACTAAATGAAATACCTAGGGTACTTTGTAAGTTTTTGATCAGGGATTGTATTAGACCCTGGGTTTTTTGCTCAGTGCGATATGGTAATTGTAAAGAAAATCATAGCCAAAGATTAATATAAATTAAAATTTTTATATTTTTAATTATTATTATTAAAAATTTTATATATGATAGTTATTTTGGTCAATTTTGATTGGCTAATAATACTATATTATATAGCACCTGATAATTCCTCTGATTCCTCCTCTAAAAAATCAGGTGATAAATGTCTCTACCTTTATTACAATTGGTATGTTTTAGATACTAGATCAAAAAACTTGTTCTAATTTTATTATTGTGTTTTAATTTAGTTTTACAATATGTACATTGAGCATAGTTCACTAGTAATTATAAATATTTTATTTTTTTATTTATTTTTTTTTTTTTTAAAGAGAGGTCTATTCTCTAATTCTTTATTAAGATTTTGTAGATTATACATATATGATTACATATAGGAATTACTAATCTAAAAGGAAGTAGAGGTAAGAGCTAGGGTTTACTCTCAGCCTTATTCTTTACTAGAATGGCTGTAGACCTCTAGTTTTCAGAAAGGATGTTGTTGATAGAAAAGTTATTAGTGAGGATGAATTTGTCGATTTTTTGTTTAATAAAGAGTGGCGTGGGTGGGAGGGTTTTGATCATGGTTGGTGGTGTTAATGGGAAGGAGGAGGGACTGCCTCTGAATGTCGGGACATTCTGGAGGGTATCCAAATCTCTTTGTATATAAATTCCGCTATTCTGTGGTATAGTAGTGGGGAGAGTTTCTTTTTGTGGTGTCGAGACTTGAAAGGGGCGAGAGTACGTTCTGTTATGATACCGATAGGAATGTTCTTGTTGATGTGTAGAAATATATAGTTAGAGATGAACTCTTCGGGATTTTCAAATGGTAGTTTCTTTTCTTCTGCTATTTTAATTAGGATTCTTCTGAGTTCTGTATTGAAAGTAAAGTGGTTAAAAACACAGGTTAGTAAATGGGAGTAGTCTTCTGAGGTGGAGTAACATCTAGGACAAAAGTGGTTTGGATATTTGTTTGGGTTGCGGAGGTGTAAGAGAAGGTGAGTAGGAAGTTCTTCGGCTATTAATTTGATTTTAAAGTTCTTGATGTTGGATAGAGCGGGGTTAGTGTAGAGTGCTTTAGGTTTATCATTGAAGATCAGTGTTTCGAGGGTGAGATTCCAGTCAATATTGTCCACGTGAGATTCCCATATCTGGATTCGTTGTTGGTTATGCCAAAGAATGTCGTTCGTTATTTTGTATATTCCTTTTAGTAATATTTTGATCAGTTGGATTGTGGGTATATCGTTAATTAGTGTCGTAAATCGGTTGTATAGGAATTTTTGGGGGGTGATGTCAAGAGGATATGGGGGAAGTGGGTCCGAGATTTTGAGGATTGGGTTATATGAAATTTCCAGTTTCCTTTCCATTAGTATTGATATTAGTGTGCGTTGTAAGTGTGGAAAGTCTGATCGGTCAAGTTTTAGATGTGAGGTGCGATGTATATCTATTGTGTGTTCTACAAGGTTTTTGAATGATAGGTTATTGGTTGTTATATCCAATTTGGCTGTATTGTCTATCGTAGTGGAAATGAAGGTAAGTAGTGTTAGTAGTGCATTTGTTTTGGATAGCCAGTATATGTTGAAGATGCTGATTGTGGATCCGCTGTGTTGTAATATGCAAGAGGCTATTATTTTTTTGTCGTCAGTCTGGTTGTTGTTTTTGTTGATTGCGATGTTCATCGAGATTGATTTCTTCTTGAAATTGGAGGATACGAGTGATTCTCATTTTCCTATAGGTGGTTTTTGGAATGCTGAGAGGGGTCTGGGTAATGATTCGTCGAGTAAGGTAGCTTGGATTGGAGGTGAGGGGTGTCGAAGGCTGTATATTATATCACTGATATTTGCGTGTATGTGGAGTTTATAGTCTATTTGGAGGTTGTATATAAAGTGTTTATCAATAGTAAAGTAACAGCGGGAGGTTCTTAGTTTTTTGTTTTTTAGTTTACNAATTTCCAGTTTCCTTTCCATTAGTATTGATATTAGTGTGCGTTGTAAGTGTGGAAAGTCTGATCGGTCAAGTTTTAGATGTGAGGTGCGATGTATATCTATTGTGTGTTCTACAAGGTTTTTGAATGATAGGTTATTGGTTGTTATATCCAATTTGGCTGTATTGTCTATCGTAGTGGAAATGAAGGTAAGTAGTGTTAGTAGTGCATTTGTTTTGAATGGCCAGTATGTATTGAAGATGCTGATTGTGGATCCGCTATGTTGTAATATGCAAGAGTCTATTATTTTTTTGTCGTCAGTCTGATTGTTGTTTTTGTTGATTGCGATGTTCATCGAGATTGATTTCTTCTTGAAATTGGAGGATACAAGTGATTCCCGTTTTCCTATAGGTGGTTTTTGGAATGCTGGGAGGGGTCTGGGTAATGATTCGTCAAGTAAGGTAGCTTGGATTGGAGGTGAGGGGTGTCGAAGGCTGTATATTATATCACTGATATTTGCGTGTATATGGAGTTTATAGTCTATTTGGAGGTTGTGTATAAAGCGTTTATCAACAGTAAAGTAGCAGTGGGAGGTTCTTAGTTTTTTGTTTTTTAGTTCACATCTGAACAGGGTTTGACAGATTTCATATTACTAGAAGTGTTGTAATGTCTGGCTTTTAGTGTATTAGTATTGGTATTTTGGTTAGAAATTTTTGCGATTTCTCCGCTAGAAGTAATTATCCATCCTTTCTTATCGGGGGTCCATTTGGGGGAGCTGAAGGGGTTGAATTTTGTGATGTTGAGTGTGGGAGTTGCGTGAGAGGTAATGAGATCTTGTATGAGTCAGAACCATTTCGGGATTCTGCCTCAAAGATTTTCTTAATATTGTGGTAAAAGTTGTTCCATTCTATTAGTTTTTGGTTTCTAAAGTCCATGAATTGCTCGATGCAGGAAATCCCATGTGAGTTCAGGGTTTCTTTTAAGTGTGTGCATTTGTGGTGGGACAGGAGTATTGGGTTGATCGAAGTGCCTAGTAGGTTAGTTGTGATGGGCCAGTTGTTTAGTAGTCTTAGGAATTTTATATTGAGTTTGTGTATTGCCTGAAGAGCTTGACAGGTATGTGTAAGATATTGTGAATGTGGAAGGGCAGGCCATTCTTCCAGAATGGATTCATTAGTGTGCGCTGAGTTTTGAATTTGTTGGAGTCTTATCTTAAGATAGGACTTGTCGAAATCTGGGTGGTTTAAGCCTTTTTGGATGTTAGAGGTGAGGGTGGATAGTTGTGCTTGCGATATGTCTGTGAGCGCGTAAATGTTTGTATAGTGTAAAAAGGAGTTTGGTAAGCTTCTAGCAATCTTCGCTTTCTGTCGTACGATCTTGATTATTAATTAGTTAATCAGTTTTAGCTGTGAAGGATTCAGGTAAGAGGAGAGGATACGGTATTGAAAGCAAGGTAGGATGACATGATTGTATATGTAGATAGCTTGTTTTTCAGTTATGCGTACAAGTTGGAGTTTTTTCAAGTTCGTGGTAATTTTAGCCATAATTAGTTTTTGTATGTGTGTGTGTGTTTTTCCTGTTGTAAACCATGCACCTAAGTATTTCAAGGGGGTGTTGAGTGGTAGGGCGGTGATTATTGTATTGTCAAAGTTGATGTTGGGTGTTAGGGTTGAGGAATTGGAGATTAAGAATGATTTTGTGGGGTTGACTTTGATGTTATTGAGCTTGTAGAAGCTTGAGGCGGTAGACAAGATGTCCATTAGGGTTTGTTTATTGGGGGCAATCCAAAGGGAGTCATCCATGTAAGCCATGATGGAGGTGTGGATTGATTTGGGAGGCTGGGATGGAATTGTGGATGAATAGCCGTGGAAGCGTTTATTTATGGTACGCGATAAGTGGATCGTAGTATATTTTCCATAGTAGTGGTGAAAAAGTTTCGCCCTGGTCAATTCCATCTAGTACAGCGTATGGTGGAATTATAAATATTTTAATAAACAATTGTAAATAAAATTTACAATATAAATTTTTTTTACTTTTATATGGCAAATTATTCTTGGTAAAATGTCCTTTCTGAAAAACCTATGATAGTTCTTTGCTAACCTTATACTTTTTAATAGCAGTAACTAAGTCAGAGACTACTTTGGTATTTTTATTTGAGACTACTTCAATATTTTCACTTCACTAATAGGATCCATACTCATTTCTATGTGAGCAATCTTGTAGACTATTATATATATTACTTCAATACAATATATTACTTTTTTTTAAAAAAATATTTTTCAAAAAAAATACTGATCTTCTTTTTATAAAAATATTATATTTTCACATGTTTCATTTCTTATTTGAAATCACAAAACTTTATTTCCCATCAAAAAAAAAAAGGGTTCCCTAATAAAGATTAAATTGAAAATTAAAAGAAAAATTTTTAAGCATTTTGATATGCTAAAAAATTTTTTTTAATTTTATAGTAGTAAGTGCAGATTTGATTAATTTAATTTGGATAAAGAAGTCTATATTGGTAACTAAAGTTGCGAACTTTTCTCAAGTAGAGGGTAACTACCTCACGTCAAACGTCACGGCAAATGAGTCACATTGACGTAGACGTTGAAGGTGACGTTTGCCGTAATGCCATAGCAAGTGACGTATGCCGTATAAGTGACGTATGCCATAACAGGTGACGTATGCCGTTGTTACGATTGATGAGAGCTTTATAAGGTTTGAACCAATTTAGCTTCGATTGTGAACAAATAGTGTTTAAGGTTAAATAGTTTAAAGCAATAAATTAACACACATAATTACGGGCTATAAAGTTTCTTTTTATTAATATAAATCAATACATCAAATGATTACAACAATACTAATACCATTTACAATTGTTAACTCTCTTCCTTCCTTCATAAGCTGAAATTCGCCCTTTATATATTTGTGAGTTTAATCTGGAGTCTAAACTCCTACCGAGAGTCTTTTACTTCTTCTGAGAGTTTTTTACTCCTTCCGGGAGCTATTAACTCCCACTAAGAGTCTTTAACTCCCTCAGGAAGTCAAGGGCTCCCTACGCCACGACGATAATTCCCATACTATGCCCAAAAAGAAAATAATATGTATGTATGCCATAATGCCGTAGCAAGTAGTAAGCTATAGTGTCCAAAAAATTTAGCATTTTTATGTAAGTCACTCCAACAATACGGATTCAGACCTCAGATCGAACCTGCGGAGCATTAATACTAGCTTAGTGCTGCCAACTAATCTTATAAGAGATGAGATGCAGCAGTAAATTAGTAAACATTATGTTATACATTACCTTCTACGGCATATGGCATACATTACCTACGGCATGCGGCACCTGCTACGGCATTGCGGCAAACGTCAAACGTCACGTCACTACTATACGTCAATGTGATGCTGAAGGTAGTACGTCACCTACGTTATAGATGTAGTGCCGTGGGTAGTAACTACCTTGAGAAAAGTTCACAACTTTATTGGTAACAGTAAGTATAAAAATAAATAAATATAAAAGTTTGATATATTTTTACTAGTTTAAACTTGTAATTTGTATTTTATTTTAGTACATAGCTGTAGTAATATCTAACTAAAGCTATAAAAGGTTGTAGCCAATAGAAACTACAGCAAAAATAATAGTAGTTTTTTGTTGAGTATTATTGTGCTATTTACTAAACCCGACCCGGGTCCAATATTTAATAAACCCGACCTGAACCTGGCCCACTTTACAAACAAACCTTAAAATTTAGACCCGACCCGTGCACAGACCCAGCCCGATCCTAAAACCTGCAGGTTTAGCCAGCCCAATACGGACCCTAGTTGAGACAAATAAATAATACGATAACAGTAAATAGCAGCAAAAAAAACTTACATGCATTGTCTTTCTGTAAATAGTTTTCTGAGGTACCCTTTTGTGATTATTAGAATCAAAATTTGATCATTTTTTGGAATGGCCGAATCCTAAATAAAATAAATAATAAATATACTATGTAAATTGCGCATATATATAAATTAATTTTACACAGTCTCGCTTTGTGACTCCATTTGTTGGTTAGAATATAATGTTTTTTTCTTCTCACACATGATTATTTAATGTAATTCGATACACGTACTACATAATTAAGCATATATATTTAATAGTCAGTATGTTGATGTATTAATATTGTGCTCAACTCTTCAACCGTATTATTTTCCATCAAAATGCTAAGTGCACTCAACTGATCTCTTTCCATTTTTTTGTTAAACTCGAATGCAGTAATAAAAGATGCAATAAATTAATAAATATCAATAAGGAAAATTGTATCTGAGTAGTTGAGAAAGAATGTATTGAAGAAACCCTGGAATGGTGCGCAGAGCACACTGTCTAGTATCAATATCACTACATATTGTACACGTCAAGGAAACTCGGAGTAGCATGCAGAATACCTTGTCTAGTATTGGCTTGACTTAATTCAAGCTGTGTTGCAATTGTTATGCATAGTTTTTATCATAGATACTAGGTTGATTCGGAACAGCACCTTAAAATATTCTACAAAAGAAAAACTAATTTTGAATAATTATTTCAATGAACATATCTTTAATCTTTTCAACTTGTTCGTTTTTTTCTAAACACTCTTGTATTTGAAATTACAGATGCGTATGTTGTTGTATAAACCAAATTTCCTTTAATGAACGTTGCAGTAATAAAAATGCAATAAATTAGTGAATATCAATAAGGAAAATTACACTCAAATAGTTGAGAAAGAATGTATTGAGGAAACCCGGGATGGCGCGCAGCACACCCCGTCTAGTATCAATAACACTTAATAGAGCAGAACATATTGTACACGGCAAGGAAACCCAGGGTAGCGCGCAGAATACCCCGTCTAGTATTGACTTGACTTAAAGTCAAGCTGTGTTGCAATTGTTATGCCCTTTTACGACAAAAAATCCCAACCTTGAATGACTTCTTCAATGAAGCCTTTAATCTTTTAAATATTGTTGTATTTGAAATTACAGACGCGTATGTTTTTAAATAAGCCAAATAGCTCATAACAGATCCTTTGTATGACCACTCATGATTGTTAACTTCGTCAAAATAGCTTGAATATGTTCGCGTTCTTTGTTCCATATAACTGCAGAACTGACTAGCATAGTGGAAGTTTATTTTGATTGGTTGTTAAAATACCCCAGAAAAAATGTAGATCATTCTCCGGATAAAGTATCGGCTATGCCCGGATGAAATTTTATTACTCACGAAACTTTCTCAATATTTTCTAAAGGTGCGTATTAGTCTTACAATACATTAATTAGGGTTCATAACTATTCATATTTAACAATATATACAATATTATTTTATTTCGCAATAAGTAAAATATTTATTTTACAACAAATACTCTAAGTTTTGCGACACAATCTGCTGAATAAAATAACATTTGGGTCATGGTCTAGGAAAACCCCCTTCTGAAGGGTAGTTTCCATTTTGAGAAAATAGCGATTAATTGTTTGTGAAACCTAAATTTTGCCCCTGAATTTTTTGTTTATTTTTAGATATTAATTACTGAGTAAACAAGGTCATGTGATTATGAAACACTGATTGACCAATCTAATTAAATTGAGCCGTCAATCTTTGGTTGTAAATCTATTTTTAGAACACGAATGTTAAAAAATTGTTTTACATTCAAGTTAAAATATCTCGATAAATTATTATATCAACGTAGGGTAAAAAGTAAAATACATATAGATATAAACCGCAACTTTAATTTGAATCAAAAATCTCAAAATTTTTAAAAAAGTGTCAGAGGGGGGTTTTCCTAGACCATGACCCATTTCTAAACACTGCTACTATAAAAAGTATTTATAAACCACTTATAATCTAAATATAATAAAAAGGTAGAGTTTGGAATGTTAGTTTCGAATACATAGTACTTTTTACTTATAGAAAACAAAGTAGAACTACGTAGTTGAGACAACTTTCACTTACTAATTGCTTAAGTCGCCGAAACACCTTCCGACCTTTCAAAACTTTTACTTCTCATTTAGTTTCTCAATCTTTTGCATCCTATTGCATCAGTTGTTAAAAAACAATAAGTTTAAAGGTAAAAAAACGATATATTAAGTCATCGTAGTAGTTACGTATTGCAGAAAAAAAATTTTATATATCGTGACTATCTTTACTTTAAAAATTACAATTGACAATATAAAAAAAAAGATCTTCACCAATCAAATTTATCCTTAATATAACCAATCAAAATGAACTTCAACTATGCTAGAACTGACTAACAAATTTGCTCGATTTATATATGTAAAGTCACATGCGAATCTAATTGAACCAATCATGGCACAGGATCAGGTGTAACGTGAAAACCAGCCGGTTTTTTTTCAAAAATCGTCTATAACGCAAAATTTAAATTTCTTGCAAAATTTTGATATATACAAGGCTCTTGCTAACGTCGTCCGAACGCTCACCCTTACCCTAATATCGAAAGTTAACTTTTTAATCGAAAAATGCAATGACGCGTCGCGATTTTTTTTCGGGCAATAGAATTTTAGCGCATATCATCACGTACCTGCGGAAATTTTATGCGGTTCCTATGTATGATGAAGTAATAGATTGCTATGCGGACACAAGCATTATTATCGCCGGGATTATCAAGTCGGCCTAATTATACTCTTTCATGTATTTTTAGTCATGACATAATACTGACCAAGCTATCATAGTATCCGGTGTATTTTTAACTTCGGATGTAGCAACAGTTATCGAAGTTAACGATTAAAATTTTTTAGGGTCTTTTTTGTCTGTTGTTTTTATGGTTGAGTTAGGATTTAGGGTTAGAGTTATTAATTAAAGAATATAAGTGGATTTTGGTAGGGCTAAATTGAGATCCAAATTTCACCATCATCCGATTTCACGACAATAAATACAGACCAAACTTTTATCGTGTTTGTATAATAGAATGGATAAAATTTAGAATGCTATAATGAAACAAATCAAATTGCATGATTTGAAATAAATAGTTTAACCTTAATTCTGGGCCGGATCATAATCCTGGACACCCTAGTAGTCACGCAGATCAGGTGAATAAATTCTTACTGTGGTGACTTTCTGCGTCAACTAAACCAAAATTCTGCGGTTATTTACTCTTAATTTCTGCAATAAAATTTATATTTATGCACAAAAACATTTCAATTTCTGTTAATTTCTGCACAAAAATTTTCTATTTCCGCGCAAAAAAAAAAAAAACCTAAACGCTAATGTACTGAAACTTCCCAACTAACAAGAGGATTTCCGTTAAAACTTACAAATAAATAAGAAATTTGATTGGTCCAAATCAAATTCTAATCTAAATTCCACAATAAAATCAATTCTACGGCATTCTGCATTCCAATCCTTATAGAGAACGTATGCAAAGATTCATGAGCTTTAATAAATTAC
This sequence comes from Gigaspora rosea, assembly GCA_003550325.1. Taxonomy (NCBI): domain Eukaryota; kingdom Fungi; phylum Glomeromycota; class Glomeromycetes; order Diversisporales; family Gigasporaceae; genus Gigaspora; species Gigaspora rosea. Next base: position 139,640 of record QKWP01001197.1, on the reverse strand, counting down.
TTTAAGTACATTGATTATTTGATATATTTATGTTCCCCGAAAAATTAACATGAATAAAATATAATTAGTGAAATAAACTTTTCTTTAAAACCGGTTAGTAAGAGGATGGTATAATAGTTAAATACCCATGGACTTGGAATAGCTTACGTTAAACGTTTCGATTAATTAATGTCCTTTATGTTCACTTACTAATGAAACTTAGTGAGAATTAATGAAATTAAAGACTTTCGATTATAAGGATTCAAAATCATTATTTAAACTAATTACACATATGCAAAAAACAATAAATTAAATTATCGTGTCAATGCATATTATAACGGTAATTCTGATTGGATAGATATCTCGAATATATCTCCGGGGCATACCTGGTGGACATGACTCCAGCTCAAGGCATGCCCGTGAGGGCATGCCTAAATATTTTCCCATGCCCCTCACCCTAACTGTATGTGGCATAAAAAAAATCGCTATATCTAAATTTTTTTAAAACAAAATTCTTTCCGATATATTTAATTGAGAAACTAAATGTCTTCATATACACCACTAGGCTTTGTTCGTCATTAAAAAGTCTATATATGGAACTTTGGCCTAATAAATTTAATTCTCACAATAAAAATAGTTTCTTATACAGTATATATGTTTACTTTAGCTATGTTCGTCATAAGTTGCCATTGGCTTAATAATATGGATGATTTACAAATTGTATCTGCCCTTAAAAAAAATTGTCAAATTTTTCTAGAATATATCTCAATATAAAATCAAATCACTATTCTTAAAACGCCTTTTAAAGTCAGACAAAGTAGTTGTGATCTCATATTTTGCGGGATCTCCAAAGCTTTCATGAAAACCTATGGCAAATAAACGTGTAAATACTTTTGTAAAGTAATTTATATGAAATACGAATCTTTTCAGATTCTGGTAAAGGATACCGGACAAATAGGTCTTTGGCCTTTACAAAATGTTCAGTGAGTTGCTACTAGTATCCTTAGGCCAGAAAAACGCAAGTACACGAATGTCAGGTTTTTGAATGCATAATGACATGTAACTAGGCTCATATCTTGATACTAAATCTTTAAGATAGTACATTTCAATTAGAAAATTTTTATTCGGCTCCAAGGTTTTAGGAACTTTATACAATCTCTGTTGCTCTTCAATTATGTATTCAAGCATCCAATTTTCATTAAGTTGGGCGTTAAATTTAAGGTATATTATGCATGAGCTACATCTACAATTGACGGCCGGTATTTTAGCTTTGTCAAATGGCCCATTGTACAGACACTGTTCATATGGGTTAGGCCATCCTTTGTTATTTACATTACGATTAAGTTCTAATCCCTTTTTTCGTATCACATCTTCCTGAATAGCCCAACGACTGATCACCGGATTAGGTGAGGCCATCCATGATTTATGAATTTCATCCATCAACTGTTTTAAGAGTTTTAAGTCCTGATAGTCGAGATTATCCATCGCTGGTCTCGCTATTCAGGGTCAGAATTCTGAAAGATATTGGGGAAATTATCGCGTAGTTTGTTTATCTTGGTGAGATTATCTCGTAGTTGATTTCGCACCTCGGGATCGATATCAGAATTCTGAACTATTTTGGTAAGATTATCTCGCACTTTAGGATCAGGGACAGAATTCTGAGGTATTTCTGTAAGATTATTTTGCAATTGGTCTCGCCCCTCAGGATTGGAATTTTGTACTATCTTACATTCTTTCCAATTAGAACTATAATTAGCCGAAGTTCCGTTAAAATAATGAAAAATTTTTTTTCAATTTTGTTTTATTATATCAAGAATCTTGCTATTATGATATTTAACAATTGATTTATACAGATTCGAATAAGAAAGGAAGGAAAAACTTCATCTGGTTTAGTATGATTAAGTATGATAGTATTTACTAAGTGAACTGTAGCCGAATTAAATTTAACTAAGGGAAAAGTAAGTGTATCACACTCCTCGATTTTGAAACCCAGAGAATTTAGAATTGAATCAATAAATGTGGGTTTATTTCCATTATTGTTACGATCATTATCGTTATTTATTTTAACTAATTTCGGTATTCCCGGATGAAGAACATCTTTAAAGATATTAGGATGAGGTCTAGACTTTCTAAATTCTTCTCGTAAAATAGTTGAGCAAAGAACCAATACTAACTTTGGAGAAATAACATAATATATACGGAAGGCATAATGACCCTTAGAAAATGGTAAGAATCCTTCATTCCGTCAAAGATTCCAAATCCGTTACTAGTTGTAATAAATTCATCATTTTCTCCTGCTTGCCAAATTACGAGAAAACGATCCATCATGAAATCCAAGTAATCACGTCTATCAAACTCAAATATTCGTAAATTGTTTTCGAAATTCTTATGAGTAGTATCTAGTATTTCACGGATATTTTGTAGCCAAACTTCTCGGGGGCGTTGTAATTATACCTGCATAATTTTTTTAAGTGGATCCAATGTATAGCTATCAAATTCTTCATTGATAAATTGAGACCATCGATGAGGTTTTCGATAGCACATAAGAAATTTTCGTGACCCGTACTAGACAAAACTATCTGATTTCCTTTTTGAGAAGCATTAACAATATTATGAATTACGTCTGCAGCTTACATCTCTAGTTTAGAAAGTTTATCTTCTACTCGCATCACATTTTCATGTTTAAAATCTTTATACATATTCATGTTTCCATAAGTTTTTGAAACTAGAGAGGTATCAAATTAATTGCTATTTCTATAATAAACTTGAAGAAGTGTGCATCTTTCTTATTCTTTTCCTTAAATCTTTGTTTTTGTTTTTTGATAATGTTCCATTGCTCATAGTTTTTTTATTTTTTTGGGCTGGAGCGGAGTGAAAGACCTATCTATGATGTACTAGATTTAGCTGATGTCCGGCTCCTGCTGTAATGATGATAATATTTATATTTGTCGACCCCTGTAGAGATTAATTAATCAGAAGTCAGAGATTGTCTTTCACACACGCATTAATAGTACCAGGTACTCAGTGCTAAAAATTTTTATTTCAAATTTAAGAACCTAAGAAGTAAGGTTCCAGCCCTATGAAACGTCGCCGGTTTATTACTATATAGTATTAAAATGTGTTTTTTTTTAACAGTATATTTTTATTTAGTTGAGTATTTTTAAATAAATTATAAACAGATCAGTATTTTGTTAGTTGAGCGCAGTATTTAAAAAATTGTATTGTATCATAATAATCATTTTACGATTGTCATACAATAATGTCAACAATTTTAAATTTTCGATCGAATGCTTGTCCAACATGTTTGGTGTGCTTAGTTTGTATGTTCATGTCAACCAATAAACCTTAACAAGAAATGTAAAAAAGGAATCGAATATAAATTAGACTTTTATAACAAATATATTACTCGAACAGGTTCCGCTATTAAAAAAGTTAAATATGATCATGAATTGAGATATCCCAAATTCTTTAAAAATGAATTTTTCGTCTTCGACAAGAAACGAAAAATAATTAAGAATGAATAAATGCCTTCGTTTGAACGAATACGGATCTTGTCAAAGAATAGGAATTGAAATTTAATTCAATTTTTTAAAATCGAATTTTTCGTCTTCGACAAGAAACGAAAAATAATTAGAAATGAATAAAGGCTTCGTTTGAACGAAAATGGATCTTACCAAAGAATAGGAATTGAACTTTAGTTCAATTTTTTAAAATAAATTTTCCAACGAAAAATAATTAGAAATGAATAAAGGCTTCGTTTGAACGAAAATGGATCTTACCAAAGAATAGGAATTGAACTTTAGTTCAATTTTTTAAAATAAATTTTCGTCGAAAAATAATTAGAAATGAATAAAGGCTTCGTTTGAACGAAAATGGATCTTACCAAAGAATAGGAATTGAACTTTAGTTCAATTTTTTAAAATAAATTTTCGTCGAAAAATAATTAGAAATGAATAAAGGCTGCCAAAGAATAGGAATTGACTTAGTCTTATTGTAATATATATTAGTCACCTGATCTATTAAATCACGTATCTGATTCTTATTTCCCGAAATCAATAACTTATCGAATTCGGCCGAAATTATCGTCGGCAAATTTTTTTAGGGTGTCCCAGAATTTATGAAAGCAGCTGTAATGCATAAATTCCGTGTCCCTGATTAGAATACGTTATTAATAATATTTTTTTCTTATGCGTACATACGTACGTATCTGCGTATTGTAAACGTTAAATATTTCCGTTAGGACATTATTCTGACAAATTGACCAGCATTAAAGTTAATGAGGCTAATTTTGTCATAATTATGTTCAAAAGCTTGTGTACATTAATTTAGGAGGCTGTCGCAATAAGTTATTTCCCAACAGGATTTACCCGATATCACATAAGGTTAGAATTAGCATTTGATTAGTTGAGGTTATTTTTAATAGATACGTACGTATTATAACTCATACAGGGAGTCCCCAAAATTCCGGGTCGGGATACATCGGAGTGCATCGGAATAATGGTCGGCTGGATCGGAATTGATCAAATCATAAAAAAAATTTACCAATAAATCATATCCATTCATTAAATAAAAAAATGCCCAGCTGATAATTTTGCTATAGAACCTGCTAACAACTAGGACTAAACGCCAACCTAGATCCGACGCATCTGACCCGGAAATTGGGGACAGCTCTGTAAAAAATCCGTATTAGTGTGGTAACTCAAAATTATGTTATATAGCAAACTAAAGATAGTTTTATGTTAAGCATTTTTAAATACGTATTTATTACGTTAATTTTATTATCATACGCTACAATACTCTGTTCTGTAAGCACACGGATTCCTTTATTATTAATCAAGGTTCCAGATCCTGTCCACATTAGATTGAATAGATCCAGGCCCAATCCATAACCACATAGTTCCATGGATCCGAACAGCACAGATTGTAAAAAGCTTTACTAAATTAAGTTCGGGTTCGTAATTTTGACGTCAATGATAAGGACAATGATGATAACATTATATGATTTTGGCTAATCAGTTTAAATATGGACTTTCTTCCATGGGCTTTTGGATATGGTTCCAATTTCACCCGGATCCAAAATTTTGTGACCAAGTCCGGCCCATGTGGACCAATCTATGGATAGTTTTATCCCAGTATTGTGACTGGGACGGGACACGGTCAGTCCAGCAAATTTTGAAGTCCCTGACAGAATATATATTATAAATAAAACCACCGATAAAGATAATACGTTTTATCGCTATATTTTGAACTGTACCAAATAATAAATTGATTTTAACATATGAGTGCTGCAATCTATCTAATTTATTAAAGGATTGCGTCTGATACAAAATATAACAAATAGAATTGAAAGCCCGATGTTCCATTTTCACTTGGCAGAGCTCATATATTGTAGTCAAGACTATTAAATTAAAATATTAATTTACCTCCGTTTTATTAGCTGGATTTTCAGATATAACCGTGAACATTAACCAATTAAATCACTCCAAATTCGCCATTCATTTGGAGGAAGTTTTTATTCATACTGTATGTCAAAAAGATCTCATTAGATCTTAATTTTTAAAATTAACTTTCTAGCGCTCTTTTGATTCTTGAAATGATATTTGTGCGATTTTTTACTCGTGTTATGTTCTTAAAAGTACACTAAAGCATATGAATTAATTACCTTTGTACCGTAAATTCTCGAAATAACGAAATAATGCCAACGAAATAATGCCCATGCGCGCCCCGAAATAACGCGCACCCCACCATTTACATTATATAGTTCAATTGACCTTATACCAGTAATAAGCAAAACGTCCTTTAGTTTTAAATCCATGAATTTATGGCAAATCTCGGAAAATGAACAAAAGCAAATTTTAGGTATAGAATTTCGAAAGAAAATTTATGATCGTAAAAGAATTCATTATTATATAAATAAGGTTACAAATAGAAATTAATATCGCTGTCTCTAAATTAATCTAAATCAAGGTATTTGGCGGGTTCTTTTTTTTTTATACTTTACCAGTTTTCCATTCACGTGCTCGAAATAACGCCTGTATTCAAAATAACGCGCAGATGCCTGTTATTTCGAGAATTTACGGTAATTGATTTAAGTTAACCAGTAATTTTAATCAATAAAAGTTGTGAGACAATATCCTAACACATTGGTATATTGGGACACTATCAGCAAAACTAAAAATTTTCAAAATCCCACCCAAACCCAAATCCCAATTGGATAAACCCAAATCCCAAACTGGAAAAATCCCAATCCCAATTCCCAAATCCCAAACCTATCCCAAATCCCAAACCTATCCCAAATCCCAAACCTGTCCCAAATCCCAATCCCAAATCCCAATCCCAAATCCCAAATCCCAATCCCAATCCCAAATCCCAAATCCCAATCCCAAATCCCAATCCCAAATTCCAAATCCCAAATTTAAAATTTAAAATTTAAATTCTAATTTAAATTCTAATTACAAACTATATTATTAAATATATATTTATTTTATATAAACAAAATTTTTAATTATTAAATACATATTTATTTTAAGTGGCATCTATAGCCTATGAGGACCCCGGACATGTAGTACAGAGGTCATACGTTACGCATTTCAGCAAAAACCCCCGAAATTTGAAAAGCAAAAATCAGTTTTTGGCAATTATCTTGGCATCTAGTGGTCCAATTTGAATGAACTTTTTTTTAAAATGAAGTTCTCAGTGAGGCGCATCTAACAAAAAAAAAGTTCATTCAATTCTGATCACTGGATCAAAGTTATTTAAATAAATAGATTTTGTCATTTTCAGCAAATTAGGTCAAAATTGGCCAAAATCCAGTTATGACCTATATAAGAGATGTCCGGGGTCCTAGCCTATGTCACTCAAAATAAATATATATTTAATATTAAAAATTTTGTTTATATAAAATAAATATATAGGAAATTGCTATTCGCACTATGGATTTTTGCTATTCGCACCATGGTTACACAAGATTTTCTATTTTTAGAATTTATGCACTTGTGTTTCACAAAGGCCCGGTGCATTGTTTTTGCAAAAATTTTTGGTTATACGCCATTAATGTCGTGTAATGTTATACAAGTCTAATTTTGGTAACCTAACCTGGGTCGGCCAGCATTAAGTTTAATGCTGGTGGCACTATCATGATAATGCCCCCGACGGGGTTAGACATAATTCCGGCCCACCCTAAACCTAAATCTAGCCAATTACTGTACATATACTAGATGCATATGTCCTAGATTTAGGGTTAGGGTGGGCCGGAATTATGTCTAACCCACCGGTGGCATTATCATGATAGTGCCCACCAGCATTAAGCTTAATACTGGCCAACCCAGTGTTAGGTTACCAAAATTAGACTCGTGTAATGTTACACACCATTAGCGGCGTGTAACCAAAAATTATTTTTGCAAAAACAATGCACTAGGCCTTTGTATAACATAAGTGCATATATTATTTTAAATTCTAAAAATAGAAAATCTTGTGTAACCATGGTGCGAATAGCAACTCCCTAAATATAAATTGTAATTAGAATTTAAATTAGAATTTTAATTTTAAATTTTAAATTTGGAATTTGAAATTGGTATTTGGGATTGGGATTTGGGATTGGGATTTGGGATTTGGGATTGGGATTTGGGATTGGGATTTGGGACAGGTTTGGGATTTGGGATAGGTTTGGGATTTGGGATAGGTTTGGGATTTGGGATTTGGGATTGGGATTTGTCCAGTTTTGCCACATAGGATTTTTAAATATAGGTGGACAAACCTATTTGTCCGGGTTTGTCCATAGCCCAATCCCAAATCCCATAGGTTTTGCCAACATGTATAATCATGAATATATGACATGGGGCAGTCCAAGAACATCAATGTCCCAAGAATATTGATAGGATAAAGTCCGAACCCATCATTGATCTAGACCAATCTATGGATGCACCACGGATGGTCTAGCTCATGCGGAACCCTATTATTAATACTATTAATACCATTTGTTTTACAGTTGTAACCTAGAAATGATCGTTCTGCATTCTTTGTTATCGTGTTATGATCCCTATGAATAGTTGATATGAATTTACTTGATAACAAAAACAATCAACTTGACCATTCATTCAAAGTTCACACGATAAAGTAAAATAACAAGAATAAAAATCAAAACTTCATATCCCTATTTGTTTATTACAATTTATATATATAAAAAAAAAAAATCTTACAAATTCTACATATAATCCTATTTCTTGTTTAAAAAAAAATCTTGGGCATAAAAATCAATATTTTTTTTGAAAAAAAAAGAATATATTGTTCATTGTTCATGAATAAGTTAAAAAAAAAGGGCAATTATTGATTGCCCCTTGAGAAGGGAAAAAAAAATGGAGTGTTCTTTGAAAAAAAATATAACATAAAATTTGTCATCTTATGCCCATAAGTACAATATAACAAATGTTACAAAAGAAAAAAAAAATACAAGACACCCAAAAAATATTTGGGCGGAAAGGTGAATGTGTTAAATACAAAAAAGAAGTTAAAAAAAAAAGTTTATGCTCATTTTTGTATACCCAGCATATTATTCTATGAGCATTAAAAAAAACGAATTATGATAATTTGACCTTAAATTGAAAAAGAATAAAGTAAAAAAAAAAAAATTCAAGTTAACATAAACAAGAAATAAAAATATATGTAAATTAATAAGAATACTTCAAAAAAGAAATTTTGAAAGCCTCCCAAAAAAACTTATTAGTACTTTAAATAAAAAAAAGAGTTACAATGTAGCGACTTTTTAAGTTAACATTGTTGTATCTGGTTAAATAATTGAGATTTGGTGTTCAAAGTAAAACATTCCTTAATTTTTTACTATTTTGTTTTTTACTATTTTCGTTTTTACTAATTTGTGTTTACTATTTTTGTTTTTACCAATTTTTTTGTTTTATATTGCTCGTATCAAATTTGCTATAATCTTCTGTGTTGTTGAACACGTTAATTTTAGAAATTCATATAATTATTATGTTATGATGCGTTACCAAAAAAAGACGCTAATGATAATGTTGAAAATCGTTTTCCACGTTTTGATTTGGAATCTATTTCTATTTCCTCTGGTTCAAACGGTACTAAATCTGTAATATCACTGAATCCATTTATCAAATTATTTAATTCTTCTAATTGTACACTCATGGCTTCTCTAGCTGCTTCGCTTTGCTCAAGTAATGATTTAACTTGACTTAACATTTGTTCCGAGTTCTCGGCTCGTTTTTTCGCAGCACATTCACCTATGCATTCTGAAGGTTGAAAATCTGAAAATGGATCCGTGTTTCTTCTCTTTGAATTATATTTAGGATTTGTATCTGTACTAAAGAAACTCAAGAATGAAACACGTCGAGAACTTGCAGATTTATTAGTAATTTCACGAATTTCACGAATTTCACGGATTTCACCAATTTCATTTGAATTAGTAGTAGTTCCTCCTTGTCTTAAAATTTCGAGTTCTTTCTTAATTCTTTCATTTTCTGTGATAAGTTTTGCATTCTCTGATCTCAAATTTTTCACCTCTTTTACATCATTTTCCATTGTACTTTGTTCATATAGTGCTTGTGTAGCTTCTTCATCAAGTCGTTCTATTTCTTCTCTTAAAAAGATATTTTTATCTAATAATTGACTTTGTGTCAATGTAGAATTTTCCAATGCAACTTCTAATTCATCAACACGTTTAACTAATTCTATGTTTTCTTGAAGTAATTCATATTTTTCCTCTTTTACTCGTTCGAGCTCTTCAATCATCGTAGTTTCATTCATAATAAAACCTTTCTTAAATTCATTCGTCCAATCATTATTTAAATTCGATTTCTGTTCTGTATAAGTTGAATCGGAAAGATGTTCGGTTTGTGAAATTTTTGATTTTAAAATTTCATTTTGTTTTATAAAAAGTTCGTTCTTCGATAAAGTAGGTGTTACTGGCGATGATATTCTAGTAGTTCGACCAGAATATGAATTTTCATCGTTTAAAGTAGTTGAAGATTCAATAGAATATATTGAATCTGTTGACATTCGTTTATTTTCTTTTTCTAAACCTCTTAATTTCAATTTTAATGTTTCAACTTCAGTTACAAAGTCCATTTTTTCCATTTTAATTTTTACTAATTGATCGGTCATATCTGCATGTTCTTTTTGAAGATGTGATAATGCCGTAACGAGATCTTCTATTTGTTGATGTAAAATTCCAACGTTTGTACTGGCTAATGAAGATGTTGATGTTTGGACTTGAGATTCATTATCTGATGTAGATAAATCACTAGATGTACTAGAAGAATCTTTTGAATCCTTTGAACTTGGAAGAGAACCAAATGACCAACGCTTAGGTTTATCACGTTTTTCTCGACACTTCTTTTCCTTTTTGTTTCTACCAAACCTTCCATTGAATCTAACGGCAACTAATTCATCTGCTCTCTTCTTTTTATCTTCCAATTCTTTGACATAAACATCTGAGAGTTGATCCAATTTTGCTTTTGTAATCACTGAACTTAAAGCCATTGCATCATGTATTAGTCCAGTAGGTTCATTATTATATGATTCGTAGAGACTTGTTGTAAGATAATCTAATAAATCTTCAAATTCTTCAAGTGCAAGTAATTTTGCTTCATTCTTTTGTAATAAAGCAACGGCAACACGCATGATGGTTTCTGGTGCTCCTTCAGCAAATACGATATCATAAATTCGCAAGACAAGTGGTAAGGGATACGTATAAGCAAAAAGAGATAAGAACCATTGTGAAGCAAACATGGCTACATTAACCCCGAATTCAAGGAAATGTGCATGAAGATCAGGAAGAATTTGTGAGAGAAGAGCAGTAAATTGGTAATGTCTAAGTTGAAGCCCTTCCATGTTAAGTGTGAACATTGTTCGCATATCATATGTTTCCATCAATCTATAAAAAAAAAAAAAACAATTAGATAAATACAAATAAATACATTTGTAAAACAATGCAGATAATGAAAAAGCATTACCTAACGAAAACACAGAACGCTTGAACTTCATTCATCTAATAAAAAAATATATATATTATTATGATATTTATGATCTAGAATATACTTCTCATATACTTCATATACTTCATATACTTATATACTTCATATATTTCATATATTTCATATATTTTATATACATCATATACTTCATATACTTCATATATTTCATATATTTCATACATGTCATATACTTCATATACTTATATACTTCATATATTTCATATACTTTATATACTTAAAAACTTACATTCATTAACAATGGTCCGACCAAAAACCCAAGACCTTGACAGTATCCTACTAAAGGATCATAAAGACTATAAGCTCTCAATACATTCCAGAGCATAGTTTGTCCTTCACCATTTTCTTCTTTAAACATTTCTATAGAAGGAAATGTTCTAGCTAAATCTCGTTGAATAATTTTATCATAAGGTGAAGATTCTGATAAAAGTTGTGAATACATAGTTTCAAGATAAGTTGAAGAAGCTTGACTCATTGATTGCCAAAGTATACCTCTCAATTTTGGAGGTAAACCTTGTTGTAATTTTGCTGCAAGAAGATGAGGAAGTTTTGCAGCTACTGATGTATAATCTTGAATTAATGCTGTCCAAAAATCTAAATCAACAATATCAGAAAGGTCTTCATTTTTGAAAACAGGAATTATTTCATCCGAATTATCATTTACTGATAAATTTGTATTATGATTGATAAGAGATTGAACTGTTTCTAAATTGGCTTGAAGGACATTAGATTTAATGCAAACTGATTTAGGATCGTTATCCAACATTTCATTTTGACGTTCAAGACGAGCAAGAAGAAATTCAGTAAAAAACTAAAAAAAAAAAAAAAAAAAAAAAAAAAAAAAAAAAAAAAAAAAAAAAATATATATATATATATATATGTGTATGTATGTATATGTATATAGTTTATATTAGAATTAAACGAAAAAAGAGTAAGAGATATATAAAAATATAAAAATTTCGGATTTATTAATTTACCTGTGGAGGTAATTGAGAATTTTGTTCTTCCAATCTTGCAAGTATTTCTTGATTGAGTTCACCTTTAGGTAAGACGCCCAAAGCGGATGTAGTCTTTTTTGCTTGTGTCCTTACAGTAGAGCCACGACGAACTTTAGCAGAGAATGTTGGTTGTTTTGTAGTTTTTTTTTTAGGATTTGTAGTAACAGAAGGAGTATCTTCATCCGTATTATTAATAGTCTTTGAAGCAAAAGATTCTGAACGACGTAATTCCATTATTTTAGGAGATATAATTGGTGATTGTGCCAATGAATCAGAAGTAATTGTAGACCTCAAAGGAGACTGTTTTGGAGGATCAATTGGACGATTTTTGAAAGTGAGGTTCAATTTTGGTGGTACTGAACGTTTTTTATTTAACGAAAGATCATTTTCAGAGGAATCATCATCTAAGATATCCTCTTTATTTTGTTTTTTTACATTCTTAATTTTAGGAGTCGATGTAGCTTTTTTCTTGTCAGATTCAGATTTTGCACGAATAGCAGTAATAATTGGGCTAGGTTTTTGTTTTTCTTTTGTAGAGTTAGCTTGTTTTGTATTTGCCGAAGTAGAATTTGACTTAATAACACTTGATTTAGAACGAGACGCGGTTTTTCCCGAGGATTTCTCTTCATTACTACGAATTTTATTACGGGTATCCTGCCCTATAGTAATATTTTTATCCTTATCTGAATTTATCGCATCATTTATGTTATTTGTAATGGACACATTTTTTTCTACAATCTGTCCAGCAGAAGAAGAAAGTTTTGATGTATCAGCATCTTTTGATGTCAAACTTTCATTTCGGTCACTGCCGGTTATAACTTGTTGCGAAATATTTTCTTCCGAAGTAGTCTTTTTCGAAGGCATTTCTTATTTATAATAAATGATGACAACAAATAAATATTGAAAAATAATAATAAAGAGAAAAAAAAAAAAAAAAAAGGATTGCTCTAAAAAAAATATATATATATATAGATATAATCGATAATAATATTTTTTTTTTCTTAATCAAGGGGGAAAAGAGTGTTAAAGTTACGTTCAATAGAAAAAAACCATAAAAAAGGCGGGAGTTTTTTAAAGTCGGGAAAAGGTTGAAACGTTCCACCTTAAAGAGTATTTCCAATCTTGGAAGTAATTGGCCTTTCGAATTTGGTGGCTTGTGACTTGCTAAATGCATATGAAACGTATATTTAGCGATAGAAGAAATGTCAATTAAGTGAGTACATGTGTATAAATGCGGATAACTACATTTACACCAATTACGTATCGGAGTAAACTCTGCTAATAAAAGCCATATCAAATTTAATGTTACCTTAATCTTTTTTTAATCGTTTATCGTGCCGCATGCACTAAGTACAAAATTAGTTCGTATGTATGCAAACCATGGTACGTTTGGCAAAATTTAGCTAGTGAGGAAAATCCCCATGTCTTTGACTTGTCATTTAAATTTATAACAGATAATGTACGTCCAGTACGTACGGATGTACGTACGTACGTTATGTGTAAATCTTTTTGTGAAAGTACAAAAACTAACATTTGGTTGGTTTTTTTTTTAATTATTATTTAATAAAATAACAAGTAAAAAGGAGCACGAAAAATGATAACATGTGTGACGTTAAAAGAAAGATGGTGAATAAAGTACAGTATTATAAAAATAAAACAAAGGAATCAAAAAGAATTATAATTACATTAATTGCATATATGTACAAAGAATAATTTTCTTTTATTAATTAAGTTAATATTTTCATTTCTGCTAAATATCACGAATGACGTACACAAGAATAATAAATGCTAATAAATGCTAATAATCAATGCTTCACAAATTAAAAAAAAAATAAAAATTAAAATTGCAAAATTTGTACAGCGTGCACAAATAATATATCATAGAATTGAAAAATATTCCGAAATCCGAATTGTCTCAGCCGAATATGCTATTTGTAGTAAACACTACCACGCATTAACAATTGAAAACCAATTATGTATCAAAAATGAATTTGTTTTTAGTATGTATAATTAAGAAATTTTAGTCATATATACTTACGCACGCACCTACGTACGTACGTACATACGTATCTGGTATGTACGTACAGTACATACGTACGTACGTATGTACATACGTACGTACGTATGTACATACGTAGATATCATGGTATCTTGGCATTTATTCAGAAAGCACAGAAAATTCTTCGGACTGAAAAATGTAACTTGAATATTTGTTTTAAGAAAATTTATGTCGGACTAAATCTATATTTAAATGCGCGTGCTTAAGCGAACAATAGCAATAGAAATGAAAAATGTTAACTTCATATGCACTGTGACATTGATTCTACCGGAGATACCACGTGAAATACCAAAAATTTCAAGCAAACAAATTTCTCTTCGATAATAAGGGTAACATAGATACAATTCACATGTTCACACATCTGATTTATTTCCAATGATGGATCGTAACACATTAATAATTGGGTGCATGGATATTTAAGACCGAAAATAAGAACCTTCGAGTATCATCTTTATTCTGTTATAAGCAATTGTTGCCACAAGTTACAAATTACTAATTTTTTTTTTTCTCTTATGAATTAGAATTATTGCAGTAAGATGCATTACAATGGTCCAATAGTAACTAAATACTTGTCAACATGCATATTTGATATGTGTAACGAAGATCATAAATTAAAACATTTGTGTGGCGCGACACTCGCCATTGACGATAACAATACTGTGTGACCATCTCACTCGAAGGATCGGAGATAAATTTTTAATTAGTCGGTAATTAAAAAATAAACTGACCAATTTAGTCTGTTTATTTGATTATCGACTAATTAAAAATTTTTGTCTCCGATCCATCGTGTAATGTGCTCACCCCCTAAAGCAAGAAATTTGACTATGAAAAATAAAGTTTCATTTCGATTTTAACGGAAACTCTTATATAATTTGCCTTATGCATAACTAATGCATGGCTAATGTTGGCTGAACCAAGCCACAACTTTATCGCATTCAAAATTTTTTTAAATAAAAAAAAGTTAGCTATCTAGAACTTATTTATAATGATTCTTTAAAAGAAAGCTTATTGTCATATTTATATTGATTTTGTTCACATTGTTTGATTAATCTGATCTTTTAATGGATTAGATCATATTATTAAACTACTATTGTTATAGGAGGATCCGTCGTATGTGTTGACAGTATTGTAATACTGTAGCTACTTTAAATAACCCGAAACTTTACCATTAAAAAATAAAGAGTTGACTTACCCTAACCTTAAAGAAGTTAAGTGTAATATGTCTTGTTACCTCTAATTTTATTTGCATTTAATTTCATCTATTATAGATAGCTCGTATCGTCATAAAATAGAATTATTAAAATTTGAAACGAAGGGGATGAGTATCTTTCACTTAATTGTCCTGGGTGAGGCGAAAGGCTTTTACTATCCAGACTTGTCACGAATGTCACGATACTCTTATGTTTTTCACAGAAAGTTCATATATACCATTCAACATTATGTGGACGTAAAAAACGAATTAACTTGCAATTTTTTTTTAAAAAACAAAATCTTAAGCTGTCTTCTGTTCTCTACTATTATTCTCTTTCGAAATTCATCTGTAAGAATTTTAGCCAAAATACGATTTTTTAAAATATGTACAAAATAGAGACCTCCCTAAGTGCACTTCTCTAAGTGCACGGATTATGTAAATTCTCACGGTATAGTCCGGTTCCAACTTATAAGAGCTCTATATACAGTAATTTGCTCTCTATAAATGCACACCCTCTCTAAGTGCACACTTTTTTAATTTTTTCCTATGGTCCCGAAGGGGTGCATTTAGGGAGGTCTGATTGTAGTGTCAACTATTTCCCCTTCTAGCATCTCTAACTGGAAACCTTATTTATCTACTATCGTCATTCATCTGTTAAATCACAATGAAATGACGTCGTGATCATTTTGACTATTGATAATGTAGCATCGTAGATAGAGCAACACATTCGAGTTGAAAATTTAAACATATTTCACAATCAATTTAAATTTGACTTACCTTAAATTGAAATTATCATAGTTATCATCTATATGATTGTCATTAAATATAATATTTCCGTTGCTATTATATTGTTTAATGGTTTGCAAATCAGATTATTCAAACTATATTTGATTGTATTATACAGTATATAGTAATATCTCATCCATATCTCAAACTCATACATACATTAAACAATAGCCTTTTTTTTTTTTTTTTTGTAGTGATATTTAATTATAACGGATTTATTAAATTTAAGCATAATACACTAAAAAAAATGCAGACCCTTATAGAGTAAATGTATTATTGTATATACCATATTACTGTATTATTTATCGTTATACAAAAAACATTTCTCTATTTTCTGCACTTAATGGTTAAACAAGATGTAGCTCTGTAATTTTTATATTGTAAAATAAATGTTTACATATAAATATAATTTTAAACTTTAAATATCATATTTTTTAGTATTGTCATAAAAATTTTAGTCTTTAATTATGCATAATTTTTAAAAGATATAACATGTTAATTTAAAATTGCCCAATTTTTTATTGTTTTTTTTAAGCAAAAATTTAATTTATTTGAAGCAATTATATAATTAAAAAGTTATAAAAGGATTTTTTAATTATAATATTATATATAATAATTAATTTACCAATTATTCTAGTAGATCTTAAAATAAAAATTTAATATAAAAATCAAATTATTTAAAGAATTTATTTAATATTCACCTAGAAATAAAATTTACTACTTTATGTTTTTAAATATGATTATACGATCTATTAAAAAATTTTACTCTAGTTTTAAAGCTAAAATTAAACTTTAGTTAAGATTAGAGTTAGGGTTTAAATTATAGTTAGAGGTTATAGTTTTAACTGTTTTTATTTATTTTATTAAACACTAATTATTAAAGCTAGTTTTAGAAATAGCATATCTAGTGAATTTTATTTTATATTCTTTAATAAATAAAAATTAATTTATTATTTTAGTATTAGATAAATAAAAACAACTCTTTCTAATAATTTCTTGTACCAACTTTTCCAAGAAGACTAATCTATAAATTACTATAGTGCACTAACCAAAGTACTCTTCTTTTTCAATACTCTTATTGCAAAATACCTGGTGCAAAGCACAAGATTTTTATTAATTAAATATAGGTTTTTTTAAAGTTTTAAACTGCTTATTGTAAGTATAAAATATGTAAATACTTAAAATTTTTTTTTTGCAGCACTTATCTACTACTATAATATACCTGGGTCTTTTGTAAGTTTTTTGATGGGTATTTGTATTAGACCCTGGGTCTTTTGATTAGTGCACTATGGCATATATTTAATATAGTTTATACAACAAAACTCTACTAGTAGTAGCTAAAACTAAAGGCCATTTACTGTATGTTTGGTTGTAGCTAAAATAGAGTTAAAAAAACAACTCTTAAGTAGTGATATCATATCCAATGGTCCAACAACAAAAATTGAACATTGGATGTTTGGATTTGACCTTTACTATATGTTCAATATCCAATTGGAAATTGGATATTATATAACTTTTATCACATATAATTGGGCAATATTTGTATTACATTTAATAAACACTAGTATTATTTAATTTCAACCAATCAAATTTATGGATTAAAGCAGGATCCAAAAATTTAGGTTCTAGAATCATGATGGATGTCTGGATTGGACATCCAATTTAAAGATATCTAAGCATCCAATTTTGTAAACATCTAAGACAGAAACAACTTATATTTAATAATTTTTTAATTAACTTTAGTATCATCAAATTTATAGTAATGCAATCTTTTGAAAGATCTTGTGAACTTGCAAAATCTTTTGAAAGATTTCATATTACAATATATTTCAAAATATTTCGCAATGTATTTTGAAATATTTTAGGTTTCAAAACATTTTGAAAATGTTTTCAAAATATTTTGAAAGTAAATTCAAAATCTTTTTTGAAATATTTTAGAGAACTGGCTAGGTCAGTAGATATATAACCTAGGTCATACTAGAGTTAATACCTCTATTCGGATATATTTTTTATATCTGGGTTTATATTTAAATCCAGATTTATTTA
Organism: Gigaspora rosea; assembly: GCA_003550325.1. Lineage (NCBI taxonomy): Eukaryota > Fungi > Glomeromycota > Glomeromycetes > Diversisporales > Gigasporaceae > Gigaspora > Gigaspora rosea. The sequence continues at coordinate 121,562 of QKWP01001197.1, read as the reverse complement.
TATCCGGATATAAAAACACTATATCACGTTATATTACATGACATAGTATATATCCGGATATATAAATCTGGATAGAGGTGTTAACTCTAGGCCAATGCATTGGACTATATTTTCAAAATACTTTAAAATTTTGTATAATATATTAAAATTAATCTACAAATCTGTATTACAAGATCAGTTTAGATCTTTTGTTTATAAATTAGATTTTCTATTCAGTTTTATATTGTTTTTTGTTTCATTTTGTTTTTTTTTTGTTTTTATTTTGTTTTTTTTTTTGTTTTTATCTTTTTTTTGCTTTCATTATGTTTTTCTTTTTTTTTTATTTATTTATTTTTAATTTTTTTTATACTTTACAAAAATACCAGCCTTTTGCAAAAAAATCAACAACTTTTTAGCACTTTGCAAGAATACTAATTTGATTTTGCATGCCAACTCAAACTTCTAATACTTTGCAAAAACATATAACTTATTTTCTCAGCAATTCCTAAATTTTCAAGAACACTTCTTTAGAGAAATAATTTAGTTAGCCACAAGTTTTTGCAAGTTTTTGCAATATTTTACTTTATTTATTTTTTTGTTTTATATTTTTTGGTTTTGTTTTTTTGTTTTATTTTTAAATTTTTTTTATTAATTTATTTTATTCTAGCATTTGTGAGAATATAACTCCTACTTTTTGGCATTTTGCAAAAAAACCAACTTAGACTTTTTTGGCACTTTGCAAACAAATATAAACTTTTCTAGTACTTTGCAAAAATATTAACTTGGCACTTTACAAAAACACAACTTGATTTTAGCAATTTTTAAATTTGCAAGAACACAAACTCTTACTTTAAAGAAATAGAAATTTGGGACTTTATTTATTTTTTTATTAAATTTGCTTACTATTAGCAAATTTTATATATAAATATATATCGATTATGACTACCCTTGCCGATTTCTATCGATAGCAATTATAATCAATATATATCAAGGGAAAATGTTTTTCACGCACCCGTTTGGCCATGCACCCTATATGCATGCATATAAATAAGATCAAGTTCATCAAGATAAGTATTTTTTTTTGTTTTGATTTGTTTTTTTTGTTTATTAATATTTTTTTTTTTAGCTGCTGTCATCGTTATCGTCGTTGCTGCCATAACAGGTGTTATTTCAAGTATTGTCACTGGTGTCGTCGTTGGAGTTGCCGTTGGTGTCGCAGCTGGATTTTTTCAGCAAGTGGTCTTGTGTGCATGGTCGTCTGTGTCTCTTTAGCGTTGTTCTTATATGGTAACGTTTCTCCGGTACGTTTTTCGTTGAGTAGTCCTGTATATAATTTTCGTTGGGTGGTCCTGTACGTTTTTCATTGGGTGTTCCTGTATGATTCTCCAGTAAGTGGTCTACACATTTTTTCGATGTTGTCTTGCGTGTTCTTTTGTTTACTTTTTTTTTTTTTTTTTTTTTTGTTTTTTTTTTTTTTTTTTTTTTTTTTTTTTTTGGTTTAATAGTATATTGACCAGTTTTTTCGGTGTCGTTGGTACTTGTGGATTTGCCTTGGCTTTTTTCGTTGTTGGTTCTTTGACTTTGTGGATGTACGTTTCTCTGGTGGTGGATTTGTATGTGTTTACGTTAGGTGGTCTTATACGTTTTTCGTCAGGTGGTCCTGTACGTTTTTCGTTTGGTGTTGCTGTATAATTTTTGTTGGGTGTTCCTGTTGATTTTTCGGTAAATGGTCTTGCACGCTTTTCTGAAGTTGTCTTGTCTTGCAGTTTCTTTCATTTTTTTTTTTTTTTTTTTGTTATTGACCAGTTTTTTCGGTATTGTTAATACTTGTGGATTTGCTTTGGCTTTTTTCGTCGTTGGTGCTTGTTGGCTTTAAGTCGTCGGTGCTTGTGGTCTTGCTGTGGTTTTCGATGTCGTCGATACTTCGTTGGTGCTTATAATTTCACCGGAGATTAGAGGTTAGATTCTAGAGTAGGGTTAGGGTTCTGGTATCGTCGATACTTCGTTGGTGCTTATAATTTCGTCATAGATTAGAGTAGGGTTAGAGTTCGGGTTAGATTCTAGAGTAGGATTAGGGTTCGGGTTAGATTCTAGAGTAGGGTTAGGGTTCGGGTTCGGGTTAGAATTCTAGTTAGGGGTCGGGTTATGATTCGTTTATTTGTAAGGTTAGAATAGGTATATAGAAGTTATTAATGTACTTGCATTTCGTTGTGAATTAATAAAGTATAAATTATGCTAAAAAAAAATATACTGTATATATAAAGTTCGTGTAAAAAAAAACATAGAAATTTTGTTGTTCTTGTGATCAAATTTGATTGGTCGATCATGGGGTGCATGGCCGTGCGGGTGCGTGAAAAACTTAAACCCATAGTTAATAATTGATATATAACCAATATATTGGTAGTAATTATAATTAATACATATATATGATAGTTAATAATCAATATATAATCAATATAAAAACAATTAATATTTTGATAATAAAAAAGAATTTATAAAATAGTGCACCTGTACTATTACGCAATATATGGCAATTAATAATATGGCCAAAATCAGTTTTATAGCAAAATTGATCCCAAACAGGATCTATAGCCTTATTATATGGGATGATTCGGGTTTACTGGTTGATAGATCAATGCGTATAATGTGATCAATTAAGAATCGATCACAGCACATAAGAAATGTGGAATTAAGAAAGATAAGTATAGATGATTAATTAATTATGTAATGGCAGTAATGTTAAATATCGTGTAATTAATTATAATATAATTAATCCAGAGTCAAATGATAAGTATATAAGGTGCTCTTTTGCGTATAAAAGAAAGTAACTAAGTTATGAATAGTTACGACTCTCATGTGCATGGCAGGGGCACATGAGCCATACCTACGATATACAGTACTATCTAAGCAAAGCAAAGACTCTCCTACAAAACATTTAAATATCGCTTTAAAAGGAAATCGCATAGTCCTGACAAGTTGAAGTATCTCCTATTAATATCATGAAGGGCCATGATAGAAGAACCTGGGTACAATAAAGCCCTCTTGCAAATAAGTCAAAAACAACAAAATCCGAACTCAGATTTTGCTAAAAAAAAAAAAAAAAATTAGTTTGGATAGTAAAGACTGGACAAACTTTTATTACAAGACCAGATGAAATTTTTAGCTACTACAGTTTGCTTTTTTATTATTTATTATTTTTGAATTTCCAAGCTACTAATCAATATTAAACATTAACAACATGTCTCTACAAGAAACATTGTTAATTCAATTACAAGAAAATCCTTTAAACTGGTTTTTATTAGAATTTTTAATTTATGTTATTTATTCCTATCTAAGACCAGTACCAATTGCAAGATATACAGATACTATAGTATTTCGAGAATATATACATGGTAAAACTCTACAAACAAAAATTTATATTGGAGTTTGTAGTAATGTTTATGATGTTACCAAAGGTTAAAATTTTTACGAACCAGAGGACCCCTATGGCAACTTTGCAGATACCCTTGAGGATTTAACCAGAGATGAAATTGAAAACCTTAATGACTAGCATGGTCATTTTGCTAAAAAATATTAACTTGTTGCAATTATTCATATAACCTCACATAATCAATAAATTTTGAAAGTTACATTATGGCTTAACAAAAAAAAAAAACCGTTAGTAGTAAGCTGAAGTCTTTGTTATTCTTTTTCACTTACCTTTTAATACGGTTGCGCGTTCTCAAGTTAAAGTATACAGGAAGGAGACTTGTAGACTGATCAATATCTTGATGGATCTGTGCACGAAGTAGTTTATTAGTGGAAGAACTTGTACAATATTTAGTTCAAGCCGTGATAGATAAGTTCAAAAATCGATATATTAAAAAAAAAAAAAAATCCCTTAAGATGCGTAAACACCCTGGTACTGGAACGTAAATAGGTACTGTGCAGAGCAATAAGTGATAAAAAAAAACCAAAGTCGCGTAAATACCCTGGTACTAGAACATAAATAAGTACTGTGCAGAAAAGCAAAAAAAAAAATTACCTGTGTATTGAGATGTTGGTTAAGTGAGTTGCATGTGCTGTAAGGCTTGGGGCTTGTGATAGGTGATTTGATCAAATCAATACCCCTGCGTGGTTCAGTAATAAGAGTGAAGGTAATAAATACCATTCATCTTGCTTTGAATGTACCAAGTGGATAAAGAATTTTGGTGCGATAGTCCTTGTCTATATGATATAGAAAAGAAATTGTAAAGGTCATTTACATATTATCAAGCATGAATGATCTAACAAAGTATCAAGTTTGTCATTGTTAATACATAGGAGTCATGGCTAAAATCAACAAGCATAAAGTATTTAAATCTTGTTGGAAGTCTGTGAAGACGGGTAACTCTGTGGGAATTTGTAAAGCTGCTATTTGTTATAGATATGGAATTGGCCTAGAAAAGACTTTAAAGGTCCTATATGATTTGAAAGTGATAAACTTAAAGTATATGGACCAACTCGATACACCACAAAGGCTTGATACCAAACATGTGATCCTCTAAAAACAACACAAGGATAGATAAGGGAAAATAAAGATGTTGATAATTGCATTAAAGAACTTCAACCTGAAACTACCTCTTATGACGATGTGATCGAATAGATTCCTTTAATAAATTAGATAATATTCAAAAGATCGATAATATATTTTGCAACTTAGTTAGATAGAATGCCATATGTAAGTTGTAATGAAGAAGCTAAAAATGGATATAGATATCTTCAGTTGCGTACACCAGGACCCTGAAATATACATAGATAGGTTAGGTATAGTTTGCTTATTTTTGAGGTTTTTTATGCAGATCTTTTTTATTTATATAGTAATTTTTTTGCTTATTTTTGAAGTTTTTCCTGCAGATTTTTCCTTTTTAGGGAACCGTTAAAGCCAGGTTCGATCACGTGATTGATAGCCCGACCATCCGGAGCCCGAGGTATTATATTATTTATGAGTCCAATCAAATTCAAGATTGATAATCTCATCAATATATTAAATAAGGTATATTGGTGCGGTAAAACTACTTTCTCTGAAAAAAAAACTTGGACATACCGATACTTTATCCTCGACAAAGGCAAGACTTTCTACGAAATAAAAATAAAAAAAAGACATTTCTGCGGTGAGTTTTCTGTAAATAAAATAAAAACGAAGAAAAAGATAGAATAAAAACGAAAAAAAAATAAAAAAATATAAATATATACCGTAGCAAAATAATGAGTGTTTCCGGCAAAGAAAACTTCTCTCAAGAAACAAGCATGGGGTTCCTGCAACCAATAACTGAGTTAGCAGACTTCTCGCAGCAAATGTCTTCCATAAACACCATAGCAATAGAATCAACTGCGGGTCTTACATGCGATCAAAGACGAACATTACTTTATAACGTCCAACAACCATTCGAAGTTCTAATGAAAGAATTCGATGAAGAATGGTGGCCTTTAGTTATGAACATCTGGGTGAAGTATAGTTATAAAAACCTTGTTAATGGAAATTTCTGAAAGACCTTCGTATGCCGCTTTAATAAACCCTTTGAATCAAGTACGTGCAAAGAAGGCATTCCAAGTGAAAAATGGCGAAAAACAAAGGTTCGAGAGGCAAACTTATGCAATGCGAAAATAAAAGTATCATGGTTTGTTGTCAAGCAAAAAGCACACGTTGAACAGTTTCAAAGATTCCCCTGACCACGCATGAATTAGGTGAAAGCGATAGGCTTAAACTCTCCCAAGCTGTTAGGGTCTTAGTAGAAAAGAAAGCCGTGAAGAATTATTCTGTACTAGCAATAGTTAGTGCAGTTAAAGAATATGCATCTGAAAAGCTTGATCTCAGTATAAGCATAAAGGACTTGAAATGGAGAGAGATCGCGAATATAAAGTATAAAGTCCATGGACCAGAAAATACCTATCTTATTGGTGCCTCTGAACTAGCATCAGATATCCAAGATGCAATTTCATTTTTAAAAAAAGAAGGGTATCAAGTCAAATTGTACACAATTCACAAATCTTCCGGTTTTGCTTTTGTATATCCAAGACAACTTGAAAAACTTTAACGGCATGAATGGCTAACCCTCATAGATTCCACACATAAAATGAATCGGTATGATTAGCATTTGTTTACACTATACATTTGAGATGGATATGGGTGCTGGGACGTCGGAGGGCATTTTTTTGTTAGCAAAGAAAATAGCGAAACCGTTGCAGAAGCATTGGTCATAATTAGACGACTTTGTAGCTCGTGGAAACCGCGTTATTTTCTAGCAAACCAAAGTAGTATAGAAGCCAAAAGTATCGCGGCAGCTTTCCCAGGTCTTCAAAAAAGTGAACAGGAATGCGATGTCATTTTTTGCACTGTACACATTATGCAGACTTGGATGAGTAAAATCTATGAATTGGAAACCCGAAGCAAGATGATCCAAGCTATAAATAAGCGAACAAAAATTGGTTGTGAGATGTTCGTTCAAAAATCAATAATGAATGTCCTCTTTCCCCCATTAAACAATACATTTCAAAATATTATTTGAAGAATACTCACCAATAGGCCCTTTGGACCTGTCAGCATTCACCGTTACTTTTACAAGTAACATCGACAAATGCTTTAGAATCGTATTACAGTGAATTAAAGAGAACAACCTCACCTCAATATGGTCTAATTGGCACATGTAATAAGATCGTCGCGCTTGATTTGAAGAGACGTTCAGATTCAAATTACATTGCGTTTGAGTTTCGTGTTAAAAAAATATCTGCCATTGGTGTTGATGATAATATCCTCAAGGAAATTCATAAATTTCCTTTTCCAATCCAAAAATTATTAGTCAATGAAATTTTTGCTGTTAATAATAGAATAGAGAAAGGTAAAGAATTATCTGGTTTGATTTCGCTTGAATGCCACTGCCTTTTTTTTTGCAAATATATGCTTCCCTGCGAACATATCTTTCACGAGCAAATATATGGTCCCAGGAAATTGCTAACGGCCGAATCTTGAAAACGATTTCAACAAATGTTCGATGAAGGGGGATTTGAAATTTATGAACATTATGAGTTAGTATGTTTAGAATCCCTTGAAAAAGACGAAACAAAAAGAGCAGCAGAAAATCGAAGACTTACCGTAAATGAGCTAATGGAGAGGACACGCAATGAGTATTGGAGCGTCGAAGAGAGTGGTAATGAAAATGAAAAGGCCAAATTTATTCAAAAGCTAAAATTTTGCTTGAATTCCATTCTAAACAAATAAATTTATTGTTAGAATTTTTTTTTAAAAAAAAAAGTAAATAGAAACGTTAAGTAAATAGGAACAGTTGTTTTTTTTTAAAAAAAAAATAAATAAATAAATATTAGGTTGAACAATTATATAAATAATTTTGAACGTTTAGAATTTTTTTTTAAATAAATATGAAAAAAAATACGTCCTCGAATCTCCAGGTGGTCGGGGGTGGTCGGGGTGGTCAAGGGGTGATTAGCAGTAAGGCCGACTATCGGCTAGTCACATGATCGAACCTGGCTTTAACGGTTCCCCTTTTTAGCAACCCTATAATTAACCTGACCTATCTATGTATATTTTGGGTCCTTGTACACCATCATGCGTAATAGAGCTTAAAACATTAACCAGTTCACCAAATTTATTGGATGTATTAAAAGAAATATGATGAAAATTGAGCAACTTGGTTAAATAGTTGATATTATGCGAGATGCATAGAAGATCTAGCTTGGATGAGAGCAGCAGATAGTTAAATGATGAAAAGCCAGATGCCAATTTCGAGTGTAGAACCGATTAGAGGAGTTATTAACTACAAGTATGTTAGTTAAGCGGGTCTAGCTGTTGTCACAGCCAAAATCGGTTTTACGACAAAATTGATCCCGAACAGGATCTACAGCCTTATTATACTGTTATACTAGGGATGGTAAAGTCAGTTCAGGTCCGGTCTTGGTCCTAGGACTTGTAAGTCCTATCGCACGGACCTAAGGACCAGGTCCTTATATAATAAGTCCTAGAATTTATACCTGACCAATAGAATTAAGTCCTTGGACTTAGTTCTTATACTTTCTAACCAATTAAAATTCTTTGTTTACTGTTTTATTACTAATATTTTTAAGTTCTATATTAGACCCTACTGTGGACCTATGGACCTAGGTCCTAAAATTGGGACTTAGTCTTTAAAAACTAGGCCCCAAAACCAGGTTCTAAAGTCCCGGACTTAAGGGCTTTACCATCCTTAGTTATATGGGACGATTCGGGTTTACTGGTTGATAGATTAATGCGTGTAATATAATCAATCAAGAATCGATCACGGTACATAAGAAATGCAGAATTAAGAAAAGATAAGTATCAAATGATTAATTAATTATATAATCGCAGTAAAGTTAAATATCGTATAATTAATTATTATGTAATTAATCCAGAGTCAAATGATAAGTATATGGTGCCCTTTTGCATATAAAAGAACGTAACTAGGTTATGGATGGTTACGACTTTCATGTGCGTGGCAGGGGCACATGAGTCATACCTATGATATATAGTACTATCTCCATGGACACGCGAGGCAAAGACTCTTCTACAAAACTTTTAAACATTGCTTTAAGGGGAAATCAGATGGTCCTGATAAGTTGAAGTATCTCCCATTAATAGTCATAAAGGGCCGCAACAATTAATAAATAAATTTTATATATAGTAATTTACAGTAATTATAAAATTTAATTTATTATACTTGTATGACATAATACAACAATTATGTCATATTACAAAACATTACTATTTTATATTAATTGTCGGGGATGATGCTAAAATCAGATGATGCTAAAATCCATGTGATCTCCATATGCAACGGATTTTCTAAAATTTCCAAAAATCGTGTAAACAATCAATCTACACTACGTAATCGAATGCTATAACAGTATAGCCGGTCGGGTTAATTCAATATATGCCTATATGCTGCATAAATCGCATTCTTGATATCTATATACAGAAGACCTTCTAACTGTATCAAAAAGGCGACCCTAACTCAACCCTAACAGGACCCCGAAATATACATAGATAGGTCAAGTATGAGTTTGCTTATTTTTGAGGTCTTTTATACAGATCTTTTCTATTTATAGTAATTTTTTTGCTTATTTTTGAAGTTTTTGCTACAGATTTTTCCTTTTTTAGTAACCCTATAATTAACCTGACCTATCTATGTATATTTCGGAGTCCTACCCTAACCCTAACCGTGAACTATACTAGATTTAACTAAATTTTTTTTTTGTTAGTGGTTTTATAGACGCTTTTTGCTTCGTAGTTAGGGTTAGGGTTAGGGTCGCCTTTTTGATACAGTTAGAAGGTCTTCTGTATATAGGTATCAAGAATGCGATTTATGCAGCATAGGCATACCAACCAGTTATAGCATTCAGATTGTTTTGATTACGTAGGTAGATCAATTGTTTATATGATTTTTCAGAAATTGTAGAAGATCCGATGATACGTAGATCACGTGGATTTTAGCATCATCTAATTTCAGCATCATCACCGACATTAATTAATCGATGCAAATATCTAATCTATTCTAAACTTAACTCTAACTAAAACTAATAGTAAAAAATAAATTTTAAGACAACTTAACCTTAACTAATAGCAAAATCAATAAAATTCAAGAATGCAAGATTCTTTAAACAATAATGACTCCAATTATGGTGACCATCAACAATAATAACGAAATCAATGATATACTAATAAGTACTTTCTCATAATGCCAATGATAAAAATAATACAGAAAAAAGCATTAATAATGCATTTGCAAACAGAAAAAAACAACAACAAATCTACAAAGTGGCGCCTTAGAGAAGTGGTCAAGGTGTCACCCCCAAGCGGCAGGTTGACAGTTCGAATCCCACTGGCGACGTTTTGAAGTTAAATCTGCGTTCGGTGATTGTGGCTTATGAGCGGTTGGGCGCTAAACCTGTAACCTTGGTTCCACCATCTTGAATGGGAGCCTGCGGGCGCAATGGTGTATGTGTTACATCGCAAATCCAGAGAACCGGAAAAAACCCACAAGAACCCGTTTGGCAAGATCCGAGTTAGGAGGTAGTGAAAATCGGTCCTATGGTATGCACCAGAGAAGGCGGATACTACGATCGGAACGAACCTAATAAGGGCAGGTAGCCTCGGTTACCAAATCCGGGCAATGGTACATGTATGGGACATGGAATTTGTTCCGGTAGGCTCTTGTGCGAGGGTAAAGTAGCCCTTAGGTCGTCGATACCTAAAAGGGTTGTGGCCCACAATATCTGCATTAAATGTAGTGCATCAGGTAGTAATAGGAGGACCATGAACCAGAGGGTTTAAATAGACAATTCCCGTAGTTGTGTTGTAGGTATGGCAGCTAGTGTAGAACCTTCGGGCGGACTACTTAAATTAGGCACCAAAAGTGCACGTGTGGCTAGTTGTATCCTCATTCATGTAACAAATATTACGTCACTATAACTCATAATAAAATCCCGGCCATAGCACACGGCCTCTAAACTTAAAAAAAAAATCTAAAAATCATACTTTTCGAAATTTTCAAAACAGATGTTCAATAGTTTCCAAAAAGCCTAGCAACCTTTCACAAATCTCAAAAAAATTCAGAGATGCCTAAAAACTAAAACAGAAAGAAGCATTAGTAATATATTCACAGACAAGAAAAACCAAAAACAATAAATCTACAAAACTATACTTCCCAAAATTTCTAAGAAAATGCCCAATAGCTTTTAAGAAGCCTAGCAACCCTAGAAAAAAAACAAGTATTAAAGGCACATTCATGAATTGAAAAACAAGACAAGAGCAAATGAAAAACATATAGCCTAAATAATGTGTTAGCAACAAAACTAGACATGAGGGACCACTTTTCAAACTAGGGTCATCATTGCTAATGTACAAGAAGCATTACCAAACAATGTACCCATAACAATACAAATTCCCACCAACAACAACCAACAACAATGGTAATACACAATTCGCTAATGCACCAGCAACAAAACAAAATTATAACACCAACTCCAAATGACAGCTCTGGTAACAACAACAATACTAACTCCAAGTGAAAAATCTAATACAGATAATACTAATGACAATTACAACCTGAAATTGTTGCAAAAAAAAATTAGTGATTAGTAAAACACGTTGAAACAAAAAAAAATAAATGAAATAAAAAAAATAAATTATAAAAAACAAAAAAATTAAAAAAAATAAAATATTCAAAAATAATTAAATAACAAATTCAAAAATCAAAAAAAAAATCGAAAAATAAAAAAAAAGATCAAAAAAAAATAAAAAGATCTAAACAAAGATCTAATCTTGTAATATATAGTATGCAAACAATATTTAAAAACTTTTTCGCTAATCTCCAATTTGATAAAATTCAAAAGTTGCAAGTACAAAAAACCCAATATCAAAAGTGGTTTAATACAATAAAAAAAAGAAAAAACAACTAAATAGACAAAGAGCTTATTAGAACTTTGTGGTAAAATTAAAACATAGGAAGTGGGAAAAATCACTTTTAATATTTTGGAAATTTTGGAAATTTACATTAACACAACAACAAAACAAATGTATGATTTGCATAACACGACAAACAAACAAACAAAAGTAAACAAAACATAAACACTTATATATTATAATAGTAAAATAAATAGTCATAAGATTTCATTATATTATACAAACAATAGTAGCAAATATATATAGCGACCAAGTGTTAATAATACAACGTTTAACAAAATTTAAGAAAGATTTTCAAAAAACAAAATCTAGACTCACTGGACAAAAGGCTTTTAAGAAAAAATGACTAGTAGCTATATGACTTGGCCTCAATACACCAAAAATCATCTTAACAATTAAAGATATTCTTGAAACTTTGGCTTACTTTAGTTATAAAGAAGTTAGTAAACAGCACCTAACTAAAGAAAACTATCAGTTTATTTATTTTTTAAATAATCAAGAAAAAGGATAAAGGAACCCAAGAAATTACTAGAAAAACAAAATATAGTAGTTTATTATAAAAACAAAAAAAAAGAAAACAAAGCAAAAAAAAATTAAAAAGAAAGAATTATTAGTGGCATTAGAATATGAAACAATAAACTACGGCATTGAGTAAGTTTTGGAACAAATAGAACATTCAAAAAAGACTCTGAAAGACTTGTTAAATTCACTAATTCATAGTCAAGTTCTAGATATAAATATAGACAAGTCTAACCCAAATTAGATCAAGTCATATTGGATGCCCAACAACTAGTAAAAAGCAAAAGAAAGGCAGAGATTTGTGAAAATAAAGAAGCAAATACACAAAGTGAAAAAAACAATACTTAAAAAGAACAAAACAAGTTTGATGGATATTTATGGATCAAATTGGGCCCTCTCTAACTACAGTATAAATTCTGTAGTACAAAAGTAGAAAAATAAAAACAAGTTATTTCACAATATGGAATATAACTATGGAAGCTAGTGCAGATCAAATTATATAAGTTTTTTTAAAAAGGTAACTGTTATTAAGTATCAACAATACAAGAAAATTCTATTTAAATAAAATTTATAAATATCGAACTATCTTGCCAACTATAAACCAAATTTAATGATTTTAGTACCATTTGATTCTTCTTGATGAGACAGTTCAAATGGTACTAAAATGTTAAAATCAGATCACTGGTTAACAAAATATTTGCAAAAATCTTTTTCTAGTGCAGTTTTGTATGGAAATTTAAAAAAGAAAATTTAAATTTCTGTGCAAAACTGTATTACAAACTGTTTTTTGCAAATATTTCATTAATCAGAAATCTGATTTTAATGTTTTTGGTACTGTCCGAACCTCTCATTAAGAGGAATCAAATGGTACTATAGTAAAATTATTAAATTTGGTCTACTGGTTGGCAAGATAGTTTGATATTTACAAATTTTATTTAAATGTAATTGTCTTGTGATTTAGTAATTGAAACTTGATGATTTTGGTATTATTATTTGATTAGCCTCATCAAGATGAATTGAATGGTATCAAAGTCGTTGAGTTGTGATTAGGGTGCGGGACGGGCTGGGCTAAGCCCGGAAACTTGCAGGCAGGCTGGGCTTTGGTCCAGTTCGGGCCTATAATTTTTGAGCCCTCTATTGTTCGGGCCAAGTACAAATCGGGCTTGTTAATTATCGGGCCGGGCTCAGGCTTTATAAAAAAGCCCGATCAGGCCCGATAATACCCGGTAAACTTATACAGTAATATGATAAAGAACTAAGTAAAATATAGTAACACTTATTGTACAGGTCTTATGTGACAACCCGTGCTTTTTACGTTTGGTTATTGCACGAGATTGTTACGTCAGACACCGTACAATAAGATAGTTATTATATGGGTATGTGGAATAACCTGTTACACACACAGGTTCATATTTAAATCCCGTGCCTTCGGCACGGAATATAAGCACATGTGTAACTGGGTTATTCACTACAACCCATACAATAACTATAATTTATTGCTTAGTATTGTTCGAAGGTTTCTTGGTCACATGGCTTGATCATGATCATCAAACCATGGGAAATTTATTGAGATAATTATGGTATGAGTGTAGCAATTAACGTATGTATGTTATTAAGGACTGCAACATCGATGCTTACTAACAGCATTTCTGCTATACAATACCATCACGGGAAGTTCATTACAAGCAACACAACTCCTGCGTGAAGATCACAAGTTAACTTGATCAGAGGAAGATTAAATATAAAGGAGTAACAATGAGAGTAGCACATGCTTGGCGCAATAAATCAGGATCAAAAGAAACAGGTAAGCACAAACCCAAGCAAGATCTTCCGGCACTGAAAAGCGAAATTCAGCCCGCTGTTATGCTCAATTTTATTATTTTTTTAGTTAGTATTATTTTTTATCGTGTATTTCTTATTTTGGTATAGTTGTGGCATGGTTGGGTGATTATCAAGTCTCCAATTGGGAGCCAAACGGGAGATCAAGTCTCCAAACGACAGATTAAATCTCCCAATCGATGGATTAAAGTCACATACGAATTAAAAGTATATAAAGGTTTAGTTTTTGTTTAAGAGCGATAGAAGACAAATAGTTGAACGATTGTATATAGTATTTTTTATTATTGTGATATTCTGATATATTGATTTATTTTAATAAAGATAAACTTTATAACCCGAAACTATTTGTGTTAGTTTATTGTTTTAAACTATCTACTTTTGTTCACGATCAAACTAAACCGGCCCAATTTAATCAAGCTCTCCCAACTGATTGTAATACCGGCCAAACAGAAAGACATGTGATTCCATCATTTTTTCATTTGCTTCACCAGGCAGAAATGATTCTACTGGCAATTACTTGCTTTTGTCGTGGGATGTCACCCCTGCATAATTCATCTGCTAGCATAGTCCAAATAGTGAATGTGTAGAGCGAATACTTTTCGATAGCTACTAACGCTAATTAGTAATTATTAATACGAATTAACATTAAAAAAGACTTTCCTTTATAGTATTATAAGAACATTCAAATAAGCGTATATCAACGCTAATTAGTAATTTCATGACTTCCTTTATAAGTGTTATATAAGAACATTTGAAGCAAGATTCGAATAATCTGGGAAAGTTAACTCAAATTTTGTTTTCATTAGTAAAGAATTAAGCTTCAGAAGCCAAGCGAGAGTGTCTGGTGTAGAGTATAAACTAGAGAACGTACAATTATAACTATTATCTGGAAAAAAATATTAGGTAAATGTATAAATACAACATACTGTTAGTGTAAATAAAAATTTTAAAGCGAATTTTTATGTTTACTATAATAACTATTTATACTATTTTCACTATCTTATTAGATCGCGAATATTTAGAATTTAACATACAGTACAGTATTATTAGTATTATTTAATACTGTAATACTATATATTAACTTAGTATGACTTAATATTTTGTAATTGTTTTTCCTTTGTTTAAATACTAATTATGTACGTAATTAATTGTATTTACCTTTAGGTTAAATAATTCGATATAATATTTATAGAAAATGGACAATGGTATGCTAAACTGTACATCATAAATTAGATATATTAGATTCGAATTAACTTTTACTTATTATATAGAAATACAAAGCATTTATTCTGCGAGAGAAAGCCCTGAAGCACTAACTGTTAACAAAAATTCTGAGGCAAATACTGTTAATGAGAGCCATGAAGTAACTATTACTAACAAAAAACGTAAAACATGCAAAGAACCATCTTGGGTGTTCAAAAAAGAACACTTTATACCTAACCCTTCAAAAAGTATAAATTTGGCTTATTATTTATAAGTTTCTATTATTAGTTAATATTTATAAAATATAATTTTTTATATAGTTGGTTATGTTCAATGTACGTATTGCAAAAACAATTTAAAGTATGAAAGTGAATCAGGAACTAGTTCCTTAATTCGGCATATGAAAAACACAAAATGTAAAAAATATCTTAAAGTTGACGAATTACAACAAGTATTGAAATTCGATATATCAGGTCTTACTACATATAGATTTTCTCAAGGAAGAAATCGTGAAGACTTGTCAAACATGATCATAATGCATGGATACTCATTTCCTATGGTCAAACACAAAGGATTTTTAATGTTTGTTAACAACTTACGGCCAGAATTTAAAATGATGAGTGAGCGAACAATACGTGAAGATTGCAGTAATATTTTTAGTGATCTTAAAGTAAAGATGCATACAATGATACAAGAGGCACCCAAATATTTGAGTTATACAACTGATTTATGGACATCGATTCAAACCGTTGGATATATGGTAGTTACATGTCACTTTATCGACAGAGAATGGAAACTTCAAAAAATAATTTTAGTGTTTAAGAAAGTTCCTGCACCACATACGGGTATCACTATTAGCGAAACACTTTTTAACTGTTTCAATGATTGGTAAATACTTTAAACCTTAAATAAATATTAAGGGGTAAATCATAGTTAAAGGTATAAAAAAATAGTAGTAGAATTATTAGTCATATTGGCGAATTTGCAGAATTAGGTTTATATAGGTTTGTAGAACAATTTAATTCTGCATCGTTATTGTTAATTACTCCTTGCATACAACCATGTAATAAAAAGTCACTAAAATTTAAGTTCAATTCTGCAGTTTTTTTCGTGACCATACGAATTTTAATTACTGTTAGAAACTTTTAACATAAAATTTTTCATTGAGTTTTATATCCTTTAGCTACAATTTATTGCAAATTTTATAATTGTAAACATACCAACTATTACTAAAAAAAGTATTTAATAAACCATTATATCAAAAATATTGGCAATTACTACCGATAACGCGACCAGTAATGACGCTGCATAAAACATAAACTTGAGGAACAGAATATGCTAAACACTAATGGATATTTATTACACTAATGCTGTTGTGCCCATATAGTGAACCTTATAGTTAACGATGGTCTAAAAAAAGTTAAAAGTATCATTTGCAAAATTCGAGAATGCGTAAAATGGATTGATGGTTCGCAATGCAGACTTCAAAATATTGAAGATGCTATAATCGGGTGTAGTAATCAACTTGCATTAAATCAGTGACCAACACTTGATGTACCCACCCGTTGGAACTCTGTATACCTAATGCTTATGTCGACTATTCCTTATAAAGATGTGTTTGAGCGTCTCGCACTGCGAGACACAGACTTTGGGCAAATTATGCCTTCCGATGAAGACTGGGAAAAATCTAAAAGCATTTGTTATTTCCTAAAACCATTTTATGAAGGCATTTTTTTTTGCTTAAATGTATCTTTATATGAGTGCCGTCAAAGAAAAATTTTAGCAAATATAATTAAAAGCCTGATAAAGGTTTTCCTTTGACAATACTCATTATAATAGTTAAACTTTTATACTGTGCTAATGGCTAATTTATTATTTATTTTATAGTTACGAACCTTATTTCAGGAAGCACATATTCCATGGCTAATATTTTTCTTCCACATGTGATAAAAATTAAACTGCATCTTGAACAAAATGCTGTTAATCCGGATTCATTTATTTGTCAAATGGTAGTACTGATGCAGTCTAAATATGATAAATATTGGTCAGATATGACCGACATGCATTGCATTGCTTCAATTATGGATTCTCACTATAAGATGTCTCTATTGACTCACATATATAAGCAAAAAATGCACTTATCGAATATTGAAGCAGAGGAAATGATAGATTCTATTAAAGCAAGGTATGTGAGGCTATACAAAATAATTCTTTGGTTTTTAAATAATAGGTGAATATTCTTTTATTGCGGTTGCAAAATTATATGAAATAAAAAAAAATAATTTTGCAAACTACAATAAATAAAAACTTTACTGACGATCGTTTTATTGACAGTTCATTTAGCCAATATCACACAATATCGGCTAAATGAACTTTTAGTAAAATTATTGTCGGTGAAGTGATTTAATTTAAGATTTTATTAATTATACCTTTACTTTTTATAGAGCTATAGAGATTTATAAATTAGAATATGCGCCAAATGAAGATGTTTTTAATAATTCTCACAGTTTTTCTAGTACTATTTCTGAAGAAGACGAACTAATGAAAGATTTTGATCTTTTTATTGCAGAAAATTCTGCTAATGTTACGAATAAAAAGGATGTATTTGAGCGATATCTTACTGACCCACTACTGACCTACTTCTTCCACGTTCTATGTCATTTAATATCTTAAGTTAGTAGAAAGAAAATGAATCAAGATATCCTTATGTTTCAGCAATGGCAAGAGATATTCTTGCGGTTTCAGTTACTTCAGTAGCTTCCGAATCAGTAAGCAAAGCTTCACTGGTTGAAATAAAGCATATTAGGCAAATTTCGTAGCTTTTTTAGTCCCGATATAGCACTGATTAATGGCTCGAATCGTGTCATTTCCAGGTTCATATCGAAACTTATAGAGCTATCCTTAAAATTATATGAACTATTGGATATCTGATATTTTACTAATAGTTCTATCAGATCCGATATGAATCTGGAAATTCCACGATTAGAGCTATTAATCAGTGACATATTAGGACTAAAAAAATAATGATGTTTGCTTTTTTTGATTAGTGCTTGTTATATATTTCTACGAATATAATATATATGACTAATTCATAATTTGTTAATTAGATATTTAGCATGGCAGGAAGAATTGTTGACGATTACAGATTAAATCTTATCCCCGAAACCATCGAAACATTAATATGCGGTCAAGATTGGTTGAGAATTGCAAAGGAACGAGGCTGGACAAGAAATAGCATATCATCTAGTTAAAAGCTGTAAATTGTCGCTTTTTTCTTTTTTTTTTTTTTTGTTAAATTTTTATATCAATTTTTGGAAACTTTGTATATGGAGATCATATATATATTACTTGGGTAAATAATTTTGGGCTAAATTATTTGGCATTTTTATAATAATTTAATATTAATAATATTATTTACCGAAGATATTTCATGAATTAAGTAAAATTCACAATATTGCAGGATAAATCCATGCCGATTTCATAATGGTATCGTATCGTTTGTAAGACCAACGCATTAATGAAAATACGGAATTTAACTTCGAATATGTAGACACTAAACATTAAAATTAATCAAAAATTGAAAATTTAATAAAATATTTTTGTGAATTGTGCATTACAGCTCATAAATTTTGGTACTAATTACGCCTGAAATCTCACCACGAATCAAATTTTAGTAATGCAAAAATTTTATATAAATGTGCGGACCGGGTATAGTTTTAAATAAGGCCCGGCCCGGTTTTATTTCACGGGCTTTTTTTTTCACGGGCCAGGCTCGGGCTTACAAATAATTTTCAGGCTGAGTTTCGGGTCTAAGCAGGCCCAGACCGACCCGGCCCGTCCCGCACTCTAGTTGTAATACTAGATCACAAGTATTGTAGAATTTGTTAAAATTTTCCAGAATTATAGATCTTTGCAGATCTGCACCATATTTATTTTTCTGAAGATTGTAAAAATTGTATATAATACTAATAGGATGTTATTTTATGCTGACCCTGTAATCGACCAATCAAAATCGATTATGTAGTCACGTGCTGACTGATTTGTGAAGAGCAAATCGACAAATACGTGACTTACGGGACCAATTTTGATCGATCAACAAGTTAAAAAAAAAAAAAAGAGCAAAGTGAATTTATAACTACTGGGAACAATCCAAAATTTTTTATTTTTTTAAAAAAAACCAATTACATGAATATACGAACATTAAATCTGGTACCAACTTCGCACTTTATTTATATAAAAAAAAATCTAAACTACTGTAAAAAAATACAAAAATACTTCGCCTACCCATGTACCTATAACAGAACCAACTTGACTGATTTCCCACAGAGACAAAATGAAGACACCAGAAACATACAAGATTCCAAAAACAATGACTCCAAAAACGGCGACTTCAAAAGCGATAACTCCAAAAACGACAACTCCAAGAATGACAACTCCAAGAATGACAACTCCAAAAACGACGACTCCAAAAATGACAAAGAAAAGAATAGGGATGCACCAGTCCGGTCCGGTCCATCTCAGTCCTAGTAGACCGTTATCATAGTATTTTTAGTCCTGGTCCTGGTCCGTCCGCGGTCCCAAAACGGTCCTAATATTATTGTTACTAAGTAAACAAACATCATATGATCTGTATTACACCTGATCAAGCAATTTGATTGGGTGATATGAATATCACAGTTTGTTTACAAGGACCTGTCCAGGACTAGTCCCAAACCGGGACCGATAAGACTGTGAGACCTTTGAAAAGACCGGCCCTGGACCGGTCTTTTTTAGGACTGGTGCATCCCTAGAAAAGAAGCACATAAAAAAGAGAGAAGTTGGTACTCATAACAAAAAAAAAAACTAGTAAAAAAAAAACACTTAACCGACAAAGATCTTGACTTCCACTACTATGACGATTCCAAGAATGGTGACTCGAAAAATGACTCCAAAAAAAGAAATACCTAAAAAAAGGGAGAAGTTAGTACCCGTAAACAAAAAAAAACAAACTAGTAAAAAAAAAAACTTAAAACTGATAAAGATCTTGACTCCTACTACAATTCCAAGAAAAACGATTCCAAAAACGACGACTCCAAGAACGATGACTCCAGGAATGATGACTCCAAGAACTACGACTCCAAGAACCACGACTTCAAGAATGACTACGACTCCAAGCATAACGACAACTCCAAGAACAACGACTCCAAGAACAACAACTCCAAGAATGACAACTCCAAAAACGACGACTCCAAAAACAACGACTCCAAGAACGACTTCAAGAAAAGTAGCAACTACAAAACTAAAAAAAAAGAAAGTTAATACCTGTAATAAAAAAAAAAAANAAGGGAGAAGTTAGTACCCGTAAACAAAAAAAAACAAACTAGTAAAAAAAAAAACTTAAAACTGATAAAGATCTTGACTCCTACTACAATTCCAAGAAAAACGATTCCAAAAACGACGACTCCAAGAACGATGACTCCAGGAATGATGACTCCAAGAACTACGACTCCAAGAACCACGACTTCAAGAATGACTACGACTCCAAGCATAACGACAACTAAAAAAAAAGAAAGTTAATTAAAAACTAAAAAAAATAAACAAAAAAAAAAAAAAAAATTTAATTATTTAAAGAAAATTCAAAGAAGCATTAGTAGTATCGCGAATAAAAAAAAAACAAAATAATAAAAAAAAATCTAGATTTACCTGTAGATCGATCTAAATCCAGATCGAATCTAATACTAGAAAATATATGATCACTAATCTTAAATATGATTGGCTGATCATATGGGATCGCCATGGCAATGCGTCGCTATTTATAATTTTCTATACTAATAAATAATAAGTTTCTACTCTGAATCTATTTATGTATTATATATGGTATAAGTAAAAACAAAAGAAAAAACTCTAATAATAATATAGAAAACCTTATATCTAATAGAACATTCTAAAAAAAAAACTTATTTTGTTTTTTTAACTAAAATGTCTTATATACCATTTATTGTTTATTTTGAAAAATCTGAAATTTACTGTGACTTGATTCCAATATAGTAGGTGCATTTCTAGAATAGGGGTAGTTAAAGTAGCGTTAACTCAATATGTAATCTACAAATTAATTCCTAATATCTATATATAAAATTTTTTTTAACTATATCAAAAGATAATCCTAACTCTAACTAAATTTTATTTTACTTTAACCAATTCTTTAAAATGAAATAAGTAAATACTGCATATAGAGTGTAGTAATTTGGTAAGTTGTTACTCCCAAGTAGCAGGTCTAGGTTCAAATCCCACTGATGACATTTTTAAAAAAATAGATCTATGTTCCAGTAAGGGTCGTGACATATATTACATGTCGCAGATTATCGTGAAATCATATCGTGAAATCCACGTGATCCGTAATCGACCCGTAACTGTGCACCGATCCAAATTCGGCCCGTAATCAACTCATTGATTAAATCAGATCGTGTAACTTGATCATCAAAAAAAAAAACAATCGAATCGTTTTTTTTTCTTCAAAAGCAACAAGAAAAACATCACAACATCACCCAAGAAAACCCCACCCAAGAAAAACAACGTACATCCAAGAAAAAACAGCACCTACCACCCACCACCCACCCAAGAAAAGCAACGCCCACCACCCCAAGAAAGCAACGCCCACCGCCTACTCAGGAAAAAAAAACTTTTGTTTTTTTTTTTTTTAACATGGCGCCAATTCCCAAAATTCCCAAGACAGTAGAAGAGTATCAGGTGATAGTTGAATATATTCGTTCAGGAACTTTCCTGGATAGCATTCTAAAGAGCCCTATCACCCCCACCGTACGTTCGCCGCTGCAAGAATTTCGAAGTCAACGAAAACGGAGTTCTTTACGCTAAGCCCGTGGTAAAAAATGGTGTAGTTAAGTCTGAAAAACGCCGTATAGTCCCCAAATACGATGTAGAAATGCGTGCTTTAATTTTAGAACACTTTCATGACTAAGCAAATCACCATGAATATCATAAACCTTTTTCTGCGATTTTAGAAAAACATATTGGAATCACACAAGAAGAGGTGAAACTATACGTAAACGAATGTCCCACCTGTGCTATGAATACCTCTATAAAAGAAAAAACTGACGTAATATCTGTAGTGTCTTTGGGCCCTTGGCAGCACGTTCAAATCGACTTAGTCGGCTTTCGCGATTTTGCTAAAGAGAATGAGGATTTTTCGTGGCTGTTTATGTGTGTCTGTGTGTTCTCTAAATTTCTTGTCGCAGTCCCGATGAAAAATAAGGAAGCAGGAACGGTCGCGACACACCTTCTTAAGGATGTTTTTAAGATCCTTGGGCCCCCTACAACCCTTCAAAGTGATAACGGTAAGGAATTTGTTGCAAATGTAATCACACAAATTTGTAGGGCCATGAACATTAAAATTAGGCACGGTCGGCCTCGGCATCCACAGTCACAAGGACAAATCGAGCGGCTTAATCAGACTGTGGGCCATGGTTTCACTAAGTTACTTTGGGATCAAAACAATCAACTGCAAAGAAAAGACTGGATGAATGTAATCGACGTATTCGTCACGTCGTATAATTCAACAGTCCACATGGCGCATAGCTGTACGCTACACGAAGTACTTTTCGGATGGAAAATGCATTGCGTCTATGATACTCCTAGCACAACCGGTTCGTTTATGTTCCTTGTTAAGATAGGGTTAGGAAATTAAAAACGAGTAGGGTTAGGGTTATAACTAGTAGGGTTAGGGTTATAACTAGTAGGATTAGGGTTAGGGTTGGAATTGGCTATATTTTTGTGAAATAACGTGCAGGGGCATTATTTC
>QKWP01001197.1:50840-94312 GCA_003550325.1 Gigaspora rosea | reverse complement strand
AATTTGGGTTGAAATTTTTGTGACGAGTATATAATCGTTAAAGATCTGTTAATCGTTATATATCATTTCAAATAATTATAATTATAATCGATTTATAGATATATAATGATTATAATATAAAAAATGATATATATCGATTATAGATATATATCGATTTTTAGCCAGTTAATCGATATATATTGTTAAAACGATTAACTGTTATATATTGATTAATATCTATATATAAAAGTTGCTAATGTGATCTTTAGAGAAGAGGGCTCACTAACCTGGCCACCAAAATCGCACTGAAAGAAAAGATCCTATGCTCTGGAAGTAGGTATCAGGAAAAAACTATAAGACACCTAATGCTGGGTATCTGGGCCAACTGAATTGGAAGTTTGGGATGTACTGAGAAAGAACTGGTAAGAAAAAATAGCGGGTACCGGGGTTAGAGTGAACTTTACAAGGGCAGAAGTAGGTAATAGTTGCAGTTGCAGGTATTTCCTAACTGCAAATTGTTCGCCTCGGTGAATGTGTAAGTTACCAAAGTGTAGATAATATCTGTGTAGGACAGGGACTGCTCTACCAAGCTTTTTGCAAGGATAAAGGGTTATAGTTGGCATCTGGAACTGACTTAACTGACTAATGTACTAGAGGGCTGTACTAGTGATACAAGTAGAATTGGCAGGCGAAGCTTGGACCAGAGGGTTCATTTATGTAACAAATGTTAGGAGCTCACAGAGGTTTCTGAGATTCACATACTTGAATAAAAAGACTTTTTCTTCTAGTGAAGACTTTAATATAAAAAAAAAAATAAAAATAAGTAAATACTGCTAATCTTTGAAGGAAATAAGCTTGATTTTTCACTTTTTGGCAAAATTAAAAAAGTTCAAAAAGAAATATCAAGGGTATCAAAACTTGTAGAAAGTATAAGTTTGATGCTTTGTAGAATAATATAATTAATCAAAAATATGCTTTTGTCTAAGCTTTTATATTTTTTGACAAAAAACTTAGTTAGGGTTTAGCTTTACAATGTCTTTTATAGCAATAAAGTCTTTTATCTAAAGAGTCAAATCTATAAAAAAAGTTTTTTTTTTAGCTCTATTTTAGCTTTTCTTAATACATAATCTAAAACTCTATATCCAAGTTGCTTCTAGATAAAGTTTTTGTTATATATAAATAGATAACTACAAAATTTTTATAAATTTGGTACAAAGGATCATTAAAAAGAGTTGTTGCTAACTTTAATATTTTTTTTTTAATAATTTTAAAAAAATATTTTTACTATAACTTAGTACCTAATTTCCAGTAGAGTATTTTAAAAATTCTTGTATAAAAAGCTATTTTGGTTAAATATTTTTTTAATGAATACAGTATCATGAAATCATCTAGTCAGATTAGTAATAATAGTAACAAAATTTTTTAATGCATTTCATATTTTGTAATATCTGCTTTTTTTAGTATCTGATTTCAGTATTTTTTAGTATTCAATTTTTTAGTACAGTATTTTTTTTAATATTTAAAGAACATAAATTCATATGGGGGTAGCAGCAGTATTCTGTAACAAGTAAAAATCTTTAATCTAATTAATATTTAAATTTAATTGGTGATCCGCGAGTCAACCAGAGAGTGGTCATAGTGAAACGTGACGCGGATTACTTATAGAAATTAGGTTTTGCGAATGTGGAGTGCACACATCTAAAACTTTTTTTATACTAAGTTAATCACTCTTCTGACTTAAGAGACTTTTGTAGAGCTCGTCAAGACGTATCTAATGGTGGGTAGAACATCAAAATCGGCTAGGTGGGTGCTGAGATATCTTTAAAAAACATTCTTTTACTATGTAAATTTCTTTGCAAACAATAATATTGTTTGTAAAAAAATTTACATAGTAAAAGAAACGTTTTTTAAAGATATCTCAGCACCCACCTGGCCGATTTTGATGTTCTACCCACCATTAGATGCGTCTTGACGAGCTCTACAAAAGTCTCTTAAGTCAGAAGAGTGATTAACTTAGTATAAAAAAAGTTTTAGATGTGTGCACTCCACATTCGCAAAACCCTAATTTCTATAAGTAATCCGCGTCACGTTTCACTATGACCACTCTCTGGTTGACTCGCGGATCACCAATTAAATATTAATCTATGGACTTAATTAGGCATCGCGCGCTGCGATGTGCTTGTATATCGCACCCCAACGATCTACCAATTAAATTTGAAGATCAGGTGTAATGTGCAATTTTTTTGTGTAACAAAACAAAGAAATTTTTCTAAAATTTGTAATATCAAAAAATTTCATCTACTTAACCACCTTTCACGCTCTAACAAAAAAAATTCTTTTAAAATTTTGTATATACTATCATCTACTCTAACTTCTAGCACTAACCCTTACCCTAACCTTCTATTAATTTAAATTTTTGTTATAAGGAACATTTTGTTAAACAGATCTACAATATATGTTTACATATATGGGTCATGGACTAGGAAAACCCATCTTTGACACTTTTTTATCAATTTCGAGATTTTAGATTCAAATTAAAGTTCCGGTCTGTATCTATATGTATTTCACTTTTTACCATACGTTAATAATAATTTATCGAGATATTTTAACTTGAATATAAACCAATTTTTTAATGATTGTGTTCTAAAAATAGATTTACAACCAAAGATTTACGACAGATTGGTCAATCAGTGTTTCATAATCACATGACATTGTTATTCAGTAATTGATATCTAAAAATAAACAAAAAATTTAGGGGTAAAATTTAGGTAACACAAATTATAATCGCCATTTTCTCAAGATGGAAACCCCCCTTCAAAGATTGTTTTTCTAGTCCATGACTAGGGACCCTAGTTTTATGCGATGCGATGCGATGCGCATAATGAGCCAATTTTTAGCATCGCATATGCGAAGCATAATTTGGCCCAAATCGCATAATAGTAAATAGTGCCTGTGATTGATCATTTTTAATATAAAAAATTTTGAGCGCAATTTTTTTTATATATGTTGTCGATCCTTGCATCAGATGATATCCGGCCTAAATTAGATTAGTGTTGGGGTAAAATTACGACAAATTTAGCAGTTAGTTTAGGCCAGTTGTTGCCGATCATTTAATGCTGGTCAATTGATAGTCATTTGATTCAATCTAACACAAGTTTTAATCTAAGGCACAACATATACAGTATATACATTCAAAATTCTGAAAGAAATTGACCAATCCAGATTGAGTATATTTATCACGTGGTTAATAGTAAAAAAAATCGCATAATTTAATATAATTTTACGATCGTTTCGCATAATTCTGAACGTAAAGCATTAGCCGCATAATTTGAACCAATCGCATCGCATAATTTGCATTTTATTTCGCATCGCACTAGGGACCCTATCCATGACCCATATGTGTGCGATGAATTAGCATGTTGCAGGGTGCGTTGCATTATCCTTAATCTATATCTAAGTCTAATAAAATATGTATTAGAAATAGAATATTAAAAAAAAAGCAGAATTTTTTTTCATAATTTTTGTTTAAAAAATCTAACCAAAAAGGTTAGTCTTCAAACCAGAACCTTCATGAAAATTACTATTTACATACTATTCATTTATGCATTGAAAAAAAGAACAAATATAAGTGTAAAATATCGATATATACAATATCTGATAGCTTATTTTTTATATACAATGTATTTGATAAATCAAATAGCCAAAACCTCACAGAACTACTGATATTATAAGCACTTTCATTCAACATAAGCTAGCCGATATCTGATTAAAATTTTTCTAATAAATATCCTGCAAATATAGGTCTTCCTAAAATTTTCTCATAAAAAATCAAAATATCAGATTTTAGCAACTTATCAACGGGTTGTTTTAGTAGATGATATTTTGTTAAACTATCATTATGTAATATAGAAATATCGGATAGCAGATAGTTTGTCTGATATTTTCATGTTCGACCTGTGTATATTAACTAAAAATTTAAAGTTTTGTTACTAACTACAGTATTTAGTTTGAATTATATTAGAACAACCCGTTTTTATTTTAACTATAGTTGAGATAAGAATAATACTGTTTTATTTGTATTAAATAAATTATTTAAAGGATACTTTAAATAAATATTATCAGTACTATATACATAATACAGTACTTTGTTAATGCAAATATAAATCCATGTTGAAATTGAAATAATAAAAAATATCGATTAAGAGTATTTATGCGCAAGATATATTACTTTCTATAACCTAACTAAATACGTATATACAAATATTATATTCAAAAAATAAACTCATGAAGCTTTTTTTTTAGCCATATGCATTACACAAATTATTGGATTTAAAAAACTTAAAATTTGCTTTCAAATAAATTTAATTATATTAGCAAGTTGTGTATCTAAATTATTAAGACATCAAAGTAAGGCTGAAAGCCTGGAATCTCGTATGATTATTATTATTATTATTATTATTATTATTATTATTATTATTATTATATAATTAAGATAATATTAAACCATGATATTTCATAAATTGGTAAATTTACAAAAGTCTCTTTATGTGCATAATAATATCTAAAGAAATTCTACTAATACAGCCGGTAATTTTGTCTATAATGATGAACAAATTTAAATATTAACTCATGTTGAAAAAAAAATAAACACAACAAAAATCTACCATGTATATATACACATATATTAATAGAATAGCTTAAAAGATACGTAGATCAATCTTTTCCCCAACCTCTAATTTCAGGTACAGCCACATTTTTTCCCTTATAATTCACAATCCCACGAATGAGTTGACCTGAGATCAGGGCAACTGGTTTTGCCACTGGAAATCCAGATAATGCTTTATAATGTTCTTCACTCCCTTCAATCAAAGGTTGAAACCGTCCCATACACAACGGACACTTGTACTTTGTATCAGGAACTTCAACTAATTCTTGATATAATTCAGGCGTGAGGGCAGAGTCACATCTAGGGTGAATCCATCGATCGCATTGATCGCAACAAATCATGTCCTTGTCGTCATCATCTTCTTGTTCATCTTCAGAGTAAGTTTTGAGACATACAGGACAAAACCGATCTTCAAAGAAATTGTCTTTACATTTGTAACAAATGGTCGCCAAATAAGTTGGATAATTTGCAGTTTCAGGCTTTGCATCAATATGATGATAATTACTTGCCGCATCATTTAGAGACGCAGCTTTCTCATCACATGAGTCACATTGAGCACAAAGTGAACATAGCCAAGGACCTAAAAAAAGGATTTATCATCACTTAGTTTAACATAAAATGTATTATTCAGGAAAGGATGGTTAGGAAAGTCTATACCTTGTGGTACTTCCGTTACTTTTGGTGAGCTACAATCAAGATGCCAACCGCGATCACAATCATCACAAATTAATAATGTCGCTTCATCACCAGATGTTCGACAAACAACACACGTCTTACAATCATTACATAGCCATTTGTAACTTTCCATGGCTACCATAAGCCTTGGAGTAGTGAGAGAAAGACAAAGCGGGTGGTATTTGCGAAGACATTGGGAACATTTGATGGTATGATCATCTGAACATGGCGCACCGTTTGCAGGTGGCACGATTGTTGAAGGAAGAGTGGTGGAAAAACATATTGCACAAACGTTTTCCGGAAGTGCAACAAAGGATTGTGTATTCGATGTAAAAGTTGGTACAACTCTAGAAGACTCTGGAACTATATTTGGCTAATGTTGAATAATATGAGAAATATTTTAGTATCCGGTTTGTAATGTTAGATTTGATAAATATTGTAAATTAATAATAATAGATTACCGGAACTGATTCTATGAAAGAAACTTCTGATTTTGGTTTTATAGAAGATTTTCCAGACGCATTGGAAGAATCTTTGTGATACATGCATCTTTCTCCATCAGCGGTTACAGCGCGCCTACATGGTTGTCCGGTTGTAGCAGTTATAACTCCACAGATAAATTGAGGATTTGCCTTACTTGACGAATACTGTGGTACAATTTTTCCGATATGGTTCAGATTCTGAAATATAAATTAATATTTAAATAATGATGAGTGTATAATAACAAAGAAAGAATATTGTACATACTTGATTAGTTGATGATTGAGGCAAAATCAAATTTTTATTGTACGAATTATAAGGTTGGTCATCATTTGTAGCGGTTGCTCGTAAAGGAGGGTTATTAGATGCTGTAGATGTTATCGTTTTGGAAGGATCAAATTGGAATCTTGAACTATGTCTATGAATAATAATAATATTGCGTTAATTTACATTCTTTATAAACAGTAAAAAAAGGATATATACTTACAATGGGTATGATGTTTGGATCTGATCTTTGATTAATGCAATAGGATATTTATTCTCTTCCTCATGTAAGGCAATTTCTTCTTTCTCATTTAAGTCAATAACAATTTTCTCTATATCTTCCGGTAAAACTTCCATAACCTCTGGTTTAAGGGTCCGAAATGGATTTACAGGAAGTGAATAAAACTTAATTTCTGGTTCTATAATTGTAGCAGATGTATTGTTCCTTGCCGAAGAAGACAGTGGAAGCGGTGGTGATATCATTTCTACCCGAATTCGTGTTGATTGTGTATTAAGCGGGACTTGCTCGACGTTAGTGTGAGGATCATAAAATTTAAGACTCTCTTGCCGACACATTTTCATTCGATTGTTAAATTCTCTAGAAGAAAGCGCGAGCTGATACATCCAGCTGTTTGGTTCATTAATAATAATATGACTAGTATTGGAACGTCTTGGTAGGACTTTAATATTGCTTTCCGCTTCCGAGTCTTTACCATTTGAATCATCATCGAAATTAATCGAAGATTCAAAATAGTCATCTCGTCGTCGTTTACCACCCTGAACAATTCTTGAACCGAACATTTTAAAGATTGACCTTGCAGTTACAATAGCTATTGGCCTACTACGAAAAATTGTTGGTAAAATTCCTGTAGTAATGAGGTAATCACGCTCTTCATCGGTTACAGTTATTCTTGTTAATGATTGATTTTTTGTAAAAAATAAATAACTATCACGAAATCCAAGAACTTTGGCGGGATCCATAGAACACATATACCAAGTACTTCCACGGGTGGGCAATTGGAAAACTGGTACCTTATACTTTCGACCTGTGTGGATATTACAAATTAAACTTTTTCATCTCTTTTGCAACAGTAATATAGTGAATTTATTCAATCATTTAAAAATCTTACCACCAAGAAGTTCTCCGTCTTTTGTAATTTTTTGCTCTCCTTTTTCATCCAGTATCTCTTCATCTTGTTTCTCTTCTTTGGCTATCATCTTACTTTCCGATTGTTGTTGTTCATAATCAACAACCATTTGTTGCTGTTGTTGTTGTTGTGATTCATTAACAATTCTCGTGTGCTGTGATTCATCAACTATTTCCATCAATTGCGAATCATTATTCTCTGGTGTCTGTGCCCCTTCAGATGCTTGGCTTTTCTCGATTTTTTTTGCTTTACCTTTAAAGCTGAGTCGAATACGTTTTGGTGGGCTTGAATCAGTATCTACATTTTTACGTGGTCTGCCCGGTTTACGTTTTAATTTCGGTAAATCATCTGAAGAATTATTTGAGTTTCCAAATCGCAATCGGATTATCGTGGGCACAACGACCGGCTGATCTATATCCATAGAATCGATTGTCTGTGATCCTTCAGCAGATGAATCATCGGCGGGAGTCGATTCAGGCGGAGGTTGTGCCAATCTTCTCGCAGCTGCTCTAGTCGTTCTTGGGATTCTGGGGGCGCGACTTTGACTTGCCCCGCGTCTTGACCGTGTTGCCGCGATAGTGGATGAGGTTTCACCTGTAAGTTAATAACGTACAAATGTTATATCGTACAAATGTTATATTAACATGTTGACCTGATTTGATTTCTGTTGTCGATTTATCGCTAGCATTATATATTTTTTAAAGTACAAATTTGCCACTACCCTCATTTCAGCCATTCCTTAAAAATTCTAATTTTGAATGCATTATCTCCCATTCAAAAATTTTTTTTTAAAAAAAACGAGGCTTACCTCCTGTACTCATTTGTAATTTATCTTCGACTTTGACCTTAAGCTGCAACTTAAAAAAAATCTAATATCGTAGAGCATTCACACGTATACTAGTTTGAGACAAATTATGGAAGATTTTCTTCAAGACTTATTATTACGTTCAATACACAGGATGAAAGTTTCTTACCCAATCACATTTCGACCAATAAAATTATTTTTTGCCACGTGTGTAATTTCTGGAGATCATAACTATAAACCAATCATATCGGCGATTTTCGGCAAAAGAAATGTTCGTGCCTAACCTTATTTTGAGTTATGCCGACATTTTTTATGTTAGAATTTTGAAAAAGATATAGAAAGTATAAAGACTACTTTTTTGATAGCATATGCTTCGGGTTATTCAAGTTATTGGCCGGGACAAAAACGTAGTTTCTGCTTTTTTCGTCTGTAACGCCCCTGAATAATTTGATCTGCGACATATGTACATGACCAGATTTTTCAGGGGACTAGGCCATTAATAATTAGTATAGTATAATACTGTAATAAAAATTTTAGCCTACCTGTTTCCGATTCCTCTAGTCAATTAGTTATAGTAGTGCAGACTTATCTAATAAGGTAAACTCTTTACTACAGGTTCTATTGTATTTCACTACTACTCTTATTAGGATGGTTGGCGAGCCGGCAAGCTTGATGAGACAATAGTGGTCACTATGATTTGGCAAGCTAAAAGTCACGGAAAATTAAAAAACCCCTTTTTTATCTGCTTTTCATTCACTAACAAAAAAAAAAAGGTCCTCTCATAATTTGACTATAATGGCACTCCAAATCCTTTTCTAACCCTAACTTAGTTCCCTCAATATAATTAGCTAGTAATCGAAATATTGCACAAATCGTTATGATTAATTGAGTGGTTAATCGAAGAACAGCTTGTTAAAAATTCATTGTGCGAACCAGTGAAGAATATTTAATGTTCTCAATGTTCTCAAGAACATTCAAAAAAATTTGAGAACACTACAATTAGAAATCATGTTCTCTTTTGAGAACAAGCTAAGAACATAAAATTTATAATTTATGTTCTCATAAGATATGGGAAGTGCAGTAAATTACATAATTTTCTAGTGGGGGTCTGCCACCTATCATGTCCTATATATATATATATAGTATAAATAGCCAATAATATTGAAGTAAAATCGATTTTTTAGTTAATTGCAGATAGTTGCTACATAGTAAAGTCTAAATTTTACTAAGCAAATCGATTAAAATCACTTAAGTAAACTTATTTAGCAGGTCAAAATACACTTATTACAAAATTTTTATAAGTATTGGAGAAGTTTTTATTAATTGACTTTTAATTTTTATGTTCGTCAAATATATTTTTTTAAAAAATTTTAATATTTCTATCAAACGTAAAAATCAAAAGTCAATTAATAAAAAGTTCTCTAATACTTATGAAAATTTTGTAGTAAGTGTCTTTTGACCTGCTGAATAAGTTTACTTAAGCGATTTTAACCGATTTGCTTAGTAAAATTTAGACTTTACTATGTAGCGACTTTTGTCGATTGTGGAGTATCTTATTTTTAGATCAAAGACATTTTTGAGTTTTTTTTAAATCTTATAGAATTTTATTAGTCAATAGTCCTATCACTAGGGAGGGGGTTAGGACCTATGTAAACCCTAATCACATAATTTACTGCACTTCCCTTACTGAGTGAATTTTTTTACAACAAAATTTAATTAAGACAAAAGTTTATAATAAAATGCGAATTGATACTCTTAATGATTAAAGTTAATAGTCCTTCTTATAAAAAATTTAATTTTTAAAAAGCTTATGATTTTTAGGCTAGTTCTTCTCATTTTCAATTATAGATATTTAAGTAAATATAGTATTTTTGTTTTAAAAATTATAATAAATAAATTTACTATAAATATTATATAATTTTAAAATTTTTATTTTTAAAAAAATATTATAGTGCACATTAAATTTTTTTTGAGAACATAAAATTAAAAATTTATGTTCTCAGAACAAAAAATTTTTTTGAGAAATTCTTCACTGGTGCGAACTGAGGATTTTAAATTAGTCAATCAAAGTAATTATATGAAAAAAAGGGTTGTACAGTACCTTCAGATTTTATTCATCTAATGATGGTTAGAATGTTCTCAAGTAGCATACTTGATGAATTAGTTAATGAACGTAATGGTGCTCATCCGTCATGGTAATTTAATTAGATCTTTGTTAAAGATCAATAGAACGAATGATGATGTAGTTAACCGTACTTATGTTTACATAATATGAACAACTGTTGCTAATAGTATCATTAAAAAATTATTGCTTTTACAAAACTGTAATATAATAAAAAAAAATAAATAAAATAAATAAAATATAATAAAAACGATAAGCCAACAGAAAGACCAAAAACCCATGCCAGCAATTCCAGTTTCTCATTCGCCTTTTTCAGACAGGACCCCGAACTATACATAGATAGGTGGCAATTTGCTTTTGCTTATTTTTGACAATTTTTTTGTAGATCTTTTCTATATTTAGTAATATTAATGCTTATTTTCAACTGTTTTTCTGTAGATCTTTCCCATTTTTAGAAATATATAACAATTTTTTAAAATTGTTAGCTGTTTATAGATTGTTCGGGTCCTTTTCAGACATCACCGATTTTCATGTGTTGCTACAACAAAATTATTTGACACAACTTTTCCTGAATCCTTTAGCTGCAAATAAACTAGTTGAATGTTTTTTTATTGTATATTAATTTTGATAACATTGAGCCATTACATCTTGTAAAAGAAGAATGAATTAATGAGGATGTTTGTCTTTAGTATCATAGAAATAAAGACCAGAATATTATTCCTTAAATTGTATTCCAGGCAAATTTGCCTGGATTTTTTAAAATTATTTAAGGGTAGGGTGAACGTAGATCATTTTTCATATGATCTACGTGGTATATTAGATTTTATATAGTAAATAAAAACATGCTTCTGATAAATTTTTTTAAGATTTTGACCAATTTGTATAAAATTTATATAATAGGTAGTTTTAAATAGTTTGTTTATAATAATGAAGGTGCGCAATATCCATTGCTTTAAAAAAAATCAGCTTTACATATAATTAAATTTTTGTAGGATGCTATATGATTTTTGTAGGTTGTACAAATAATTGATTGGTCAAATCATATAATGTTTACACGTAAATTATATAATATCATATAAATTAGTTACACAAAGTTGATCTACAATCGATTTTATATGAAATTGGAAATTTGTATACCCTACCCTTAAATAATATAAAATTTTATTAAGGATTAGGTATATTTTATTTATAAAATATTTTCTTTAAAGAAATTAATTAAAATTAACTGGTGGTAAATTCATTGGCCTAAGACGACCCTTGTAAAAACAAACTAACCCAACGGAATCAAAAATAAAGTCCTTTAAAATTGAGATACTAACAAATGAACTACCTATACTAATTAACCTTCACACTAGAGACCCACAATGATATTTTCACACAATGTGCACCGCATGCGAGAAAGGAGAAGATGATGACATATATTGGATAACTTGTGAAAAGAATCCACAAACCTTCAACGAAATAATAACTGAAACATTAAATGAAATCACAACAAAACACGAGATATTAATTACAAACCCAGCCCTATTTATAAAAAATTTGAAGAAATTTCACCTTGAAAAGAAAATTCCAATCACCATAATTACAACCCACACACTCCTCCCCACAACCAACTCCAAAATCAACATCCTTCATCCCACTTTTCTTCCACAAACTCACAAACAAACTATATGAAGCATGCTAGTTAAAAAGTAGGCCGAATATCAATGATCCCACCAATACCAACACACCCAACGCCAGTCATAGCCCAACTACTTCACCAATCCCTATGGTTTCCAACTCTACTCCCACATACAAAGAACTCAAATTTTATAAATGGACACAAAAATTCATTAGTCGCAACCTCTCATCTAATCAAATAGTTAACATAATTTAGAGGTTTTCGACCTAACTAGTAAAGACTTAGATCTGGAGTAAAGTAGCTCTATTCACCCTTCCCCATAGAACAAATGTAAAATTCAAGTTGTAATAATATGTAAATTTAACATAATTCAATAAAGGAACAGAGGAAAGACCTCACTTTTAAAAAAAAAAAAAAGAAAAAATTCATTGGCCTAAGAGTTTTTAGGTTAGAGTGCAGTTTTAAAATAAAAGAGAAGTTTTATTTAACATAATGTAGACAGATATAAGATCCCAATTTTAGGGGCATGGCATTTATCACTTGATTTTTATCATGGATACATGTCAGAGATAGTAATCATGTCTATATATTATATTGATTAATCAGAATTAGACACTATACATGGATAGAGGAGCATGGCGAACATCCGATTTGATTTGTTAAAAAAATGTAAACAAAGTAAACAAAATGGACAATGCTGATCAGTGTTAAAGATTTGATGTTCCCAGTGTTTTCAGAAACATTTAAAAAAATTTAGAAACACTAAATTTAGAATTTATGTTCCCTATTAGGAACAAAGTAGGAACATAAAAGTTATAATTTGTGTTCTCTATAGAGATAATTTTTTGTATAAGAAAGAAAGAGAGAAAGAGAAAGGAGAGAAATTTAACTATAGGAACATTAAAAATTTTTTGGGAACATAAATTTAATATTTTATGTTCCCAAAGAACAAAAAAAAAATTTTTAAATCTTTTTTACTGATGCTGATCATACTATATAGGGGACCGTTAAAGCCAAGTTCGTTAGGTTTAGTTTTTTTGATGCAGTTAAGATTAGCAGGCTATATAGATATCAAGAATGGAATTTATACAATATATAGATCAATATGTAAACAGACCTGGCTTTAACCGATCCCTATATATAGAATAAGACATCGATCATAAAGTTCTAGAGATTTTGGAAGAACATTCATATAATTGGCTAGATTGGCTAATTAATAATACTGTACAAATTAATAAACCGTTAATCTTTTATTAAGAGGTACCAATGGTATAAGATGATTCCAAACAATATTGTTTTGAAATATTTCAGAATCTTGAAGTTGTATCTCAACTGAAACAAAAAGATAAATTAAATACATATCACTCTAGTTATATTAATATTTGTATATAGTTAAACTGACATTGATTTTTTTGAAGTGTCAATATAATCAGAGTGATATATATATTGTATTGCATCATAATTGGCAGACATTAAAAGTAATGATTTGCTATCACAAAAATAAGTTCACAGTCACGAATACATCACACTAATCTCTTTAATTTATTATTCTAAGATTATGGTCTGACCTCTCTAAAGGAACCGAGCTTATAACAACAAGTGCTTAGAGAACAATAGAAAAAAAGAGCATTTCTGGGGATCAGGAATATGTTTGGGCCAGAAATTGTGAATGCATTTAAGGATGTGCGTTTAAAAAGAATCATATTTTAAGAACAAATAAGTTGCGGCACTTCTTTTAAGTTCTATATATGTATTATAGCTTCTATTAGCATCTTTGGCCAAATCTATTGTTTCACAGGATTCCGATAAATAATCAGGAATATTTTTTTTTCTTAATCATCACTATTAAAGGTTGTAGCCATTAAACGGGCAATTAAAGATTCAGAACTAGTATTTAATTTATTTTATAAGGGATGTTTTTTAATACTTTTGTTATAATATAACAGGCACTTTCTAAGAACTCAATATTAATAAATACAATTTCATAAATATAATATTCGTTACAATAAATAAACTATTATTAAAAAACAATTAAAATTATGAGCACTAACTAGAACTAAAATGACCAAATTCTCCAAGTAATTTGAGTCTTCAAGTATTTACAACTTTTTGAATAGTTTCTTGTATTTAACACTATAATATACAGATTGTACCATCAGATTTAAAAATCGAATTATATAACTACAGAACTATAGTAGACTTCTTTATATATCCATCATATAATATTAATTCAAGAGAAATTTAATATTGTAAATTAAATATTTTTAAATTTACTATATCACTTATCTATTTAATTCTAAACTTACACACTTATCGTATAGTTTGTGCCAAATATCTTTAATCCGCCCTTCTAATACTATTTAACATTCATAAAAATACTATTAATTAAAATCAATGTGAATAAAACTGCACAAGTACAGAAATATTGCACAACAATGACTTCCATGACCCAAGTAGCTTACCTTAAAAACAATAATTCTTATTAAGAATCGAGTCATTACGATTGAAATGACAAATCACCAACACAGTAGCGAAGACTAAATAAAGAAGAAATATAAGAATCAAAAAAAAAACAAGGTTTATACTTATTCGGTAAGATATGATGTTGGTAAAGTGAAAGATAATATTAGTGATAAAGAGGGAGTAAAAATTAACGTTATCACTAATATATATATTAGTAATAACGTTAATTTTTACTTACAGGTTTTCCCTCTCCGTCACTCATATATATATATATATATTTCTATTAACTAGATCAATATAAATGAATGCCTGTTAAAGTGGCCTTGACTGGTCTCTATAACAAAGGTATATATGTAAAATATTAAAAAAAATACAAACAATTTAAGCTACAATTATTATTGTATTATGGCAAAATTATCTTCAATTCTTGTTCCTAAGCTTTCAACAAATCAACATCTCGAATGCGTAAACATAGTGATAAGTAGGTATTTATGATCTTGACTCGTGATTCTTTTGCCAACATGGTTTGGTAATTGGCTATCTAATAAGAAATTAGCCGATTCAAAAATAATATTACCAGCCTTAGCAGATTTCAGGTAATAATATAAATGCTTTATGCTTATCGATTTCAACACCAATTCCTAAATGATAACAACGGTTACTTGATACATTCCAGTTAGAATTATTCATTTTTGCTGATTTTTGATAATGTGAAAATTATTCTATTCAACCCCAATTCCATATTACTAACAATATCCAAGCATGAATATTCCAAAAGTGTTTTCTTTTTTTGCTGACTTTTTATATCAAATAAATGTTTGGTGTTTATCTCTTTCAATTTCGAATCTATGAAAATAACAGTTGCCAACTTGAAACATTCTAATGGCGGCACATTCCATTTCATTAGAAATAAGACAGTTTTAGAGAATCCCTTGTATTGCTAAATTTATGTAGTTCAGCTATAATTTTTTAAAGAAAAAAAATAATAATTTAGTATAATATCACTAGAATCCAGTAAGGAACTATTTTACACATTGGTGACTATTTGAATTAGAAAATCGTACATGAGCCTGGTTAACTAGGTGGTTCGTACCTAGAAGTAAATGACTATTCAAATTCTTTCAGGTATTGTGT
This sequence comes from Gigaspora rosea, assembly GCA_003550325.1. Taxonomy (NCBI): domain Eukaryota; kingdom Fungi; phylum Glomeromycota; class Glomeromycetes; order Diversisporales; family Gigasporaceae; genus Gigaspora; species Gigaspora rosea. The sequence continues at coordinate 78,955 of QKWP01001197.1, read as the reverse complement.
TGGCTCACTGGTTTATGTTAAATAAAATCTAGAGGGACTATACAACCACTTTTTTGGAATTGACTAAGCTTTAAGATCGGCATTCGTAGCATCCCAAGTACCTAATTACATAAAAGAGCTGCTTGCAAATACTATAACTTTCATAAATTTTTGTTAATAAAATTAATTTTTTTTCAAGTTTGAAAACAAAAAATAAGTTTATAACTTATTTTTTTTTTTTTAATTCGGCAGCCATGCCACAACTTTTATTTTATCAATTTATATAACACCAGTACAACATGATTACCTACTTTGAGGCTAATATATTAAAGTGTGACCCACCCAGGTGTCTTACCGATTCTTAAATGTAACCTGCTATATCAAACATTTTCTCATTGGATATTCCTTTTCTCAATAGATCTAGAATATCCGAATCACTGATTGGAGTTTGCCGCCTGTTATAACCGCCTACTTTTTAAACCCTCTTCTCCTAACTTCTCGAGTAGCAGGGTACTACAAGAAAAAAAACAAATATAGAAAATAAAAGGAAAAATAAAAGGGGGAAATCTACGAACCTAAATAAAAAACCAAAAGAGCACAAAATAAAATGAAAAGAAAGGAGAGGAAGGCAAAAAAGTAAATGGCTATGACAGCACTATTTACACCTATGCCAGGCAATAAAAATTATATAATACTGCACAAGGAATCGCCTTGCCTAAGTATTATATGTACATGTATAAGAAAATAAAAGAAAAATAAACTACGCCTAAAAGAACATTCTAGAAAGAAATTCTATTTCGTATTTTACTCCAAAACATCTCACGTATCATTCATTGTTTATCTTAAAGGACCTAATTTCACTTGTGACTTGATTCTGATTTGGTAGGCGCGTTCCTGATTCAGAAGGAGTAAACACTGCTGATCTTTTGGAGGGGTAAGCTGAATCGCCCACTTTTTGAAATTTCGAAAAGTCCAAGGGACATCATAAAGAGTACCAAAACAAAAGGAGTTTGTATGAGTTACGCTATATAGGATAGTATATTTAACCAGGTCTCTACTTCTATTTTCATATCCATAGGACTTGACAAAGCTCCAGAGTTTCTCTACTACTTCTTCACTCAATAGTACCACAGCCCACCAAGGTGCCTCGCTTAAAAGTCTGCAAGTCTGTTTTATCTCTATTTCATGCGCAGAACATCCAGTGAATGGACTTTGTACCCGACAGCAGCTTGGTAAAGTTTTGTTATGTTTCAATATACTAACTATAGAGTTCTCGTAGGTTGGTGTTCTTGGAATTTTTGGTACAAGGGATCGTCAGAAAGAGTTGAATGAATATAATTTTGAGTTTATATAACTTATTAACTTCTAATCGCCTTATTCATTACATGTTATTTGCCTAAATTTGCTCTCTAAGTAAAGTTTTTAGGGATACTGATCTATACTGATCTTTTTTTCCTAAAGACGTACGAAGAGGTAAAAAATACTATAAAACATTTTAAAAAAACTTCATTATGTAAAACCACGAGTTGCCAATTGATAATGTGGTTTTTCATAGTAAGGGTTACTTTAAAAAATTTTATTTATGTTGTATAATATAGAGATCTTCAAGCCAATCAAATCGAATGTCCGCCATGCTGGATAAAGGTAGTTATATAAAAAATATCATGTAATAAATGAAATGCCTCTTAGTTCTTGTGAGGTTTTTAGGGATTCTGAATTTTTATTTAGAGTATCCAATTCTGTTTACTTAATATGTTTTTGAGATATAGTACCTCTAATGAATCTTACCTTTGGTAAGCATTAAAATAATTCTTCTTTATAATATATTTTATAGAGTAAATCTGTTTGTTACCAGAGGTAACAGTTCCATGCCAATAAAAATCAAGATTAGGTATAACATTACACCTGATTATATAATATAAAAATGAAATAAAAAAAAGATATTTTCAAAAATATTATGATAACTAAAATTTTGACTATAAAACTACCTTTTTTTTTAGCAAAAAAAATTTCTTGTAAAATTTTACTATATAGTTACTTCTAGCACTAACCGTTCTTCTAACTATACTCTATATGTACTTATGTTTGTTTTGATTATATATTATATAGAACATGCTACTGCTAATGGCAAGCATATTTTTTCTATTTTATAAACTTTATTAAGAAAATTTTTTAAAATTATTAATAACCTTTAAAGCAATAAAGTTTAAATCTTTTGTTTTAAAATTTTTATTATAAAATTTTTCTTTAGAATTTTTTAACTTTTATATTTCTATTTATAAAAAAATTTTTTACTTTTAATATAGTGTATATAGTCTAGATTATTGTAAAATAAAAATAACTATAACTATAGAGTTATTATCCAGGTCAGATGATCAGGACCTCGAAATATATATAGATAGGTTAGGTATGAGTTTGCTTATATTTGAGGTTTTTTCTACAGATCTTTTCTATTTATAGTAATTTTTTTGCTTATTTTTGAAGTTTTTTTTGCAAATCTTTTCTTTTTTAGTAACCCCATAATTAACCTGATCTATCTATGTATATTTCGGGGTCCTGATGATCTGTACAGGTTATCTAACCTGTAGGGTTGTGGCCCAAACTCTTTTTTTTAGTTATGGCGTTTCTACTTAGTTTGGGTTTAGGAATCGGTATTTCTACCTGGTTTGGGTTCATAATCCAAACCCAAATATGTATCCCATTTCGGTATATAGTGTCAAACTCAAAAACTACTAGAAACTGAAAAGAACTTCATATTAAGAAGCTTACAAACTATTAATGCACGCAAAAATAATTTATCTCTTTTTTAGAAATAGATAAATAACACGTAAATTGATATTTATTATTAATAAACCCAAGCTCTAATTGATCAACAAATTCAATGTGAATAAATTATTAACGAAGCTATTTTTTGTTCTTTATTACCAGTATATTTTGAAAAGTAATTAAAAAATTCTATCTTATTTTAAATTACAATGACCCTTATTAAAGATGTCACATAGCCCACATAGCCCTTAGCCCATATAATTATTAATTGGTGATCCACCAGTCAACCAGAGAGTCATCATAGTAAAAAGTGACTCAGATTACTATATAAATTTACTATAGTGCGAATGTGGCGTGCATGTATTTAAAACTTTTTTTTATACTAAGTTAATCATCTTTCTGGCTTAAGAGACTTTTGTAAAGCTCATTAAAACGCATCTAATGGTGGTTAGAGCGTCAAAATCGGCTTGGTAGATGCCAAGATATCTTTAAAAAACCTTTCTTTTACTATGTAAATTTTCTTGCAAATAATAGTATTGTTTGCAATAAAATTTACATAGTAAAAGAAAGGTTTTTTAAAGATATTTTGGCATCCACCAAGTCGATTTTGATGCTCTAACCACTATTCGATGCATTTTAATGAGCTTTACAAAAGTCTCTTAAGCCAGAAAGATAATTAACTTAGTATAAAAAAAAGTTTTAAATACATGCACGCCACATTCGCACTATAGTAAATTTATATAGTAATCTGAGTCACTTTTTACTATGATGACTCTCTGGTTGACTGGTGGATCACCAATTAATAAAACAATAACACATACATATTATCGACTACTACTTAACCCAAAGTTACATTTATTACTTTCGTAATATAACTTTATAAATGTAAAATATATAGTAAACGTTAGTACAAGCCTATTATTATTATAATATTTAGTATATTAAACAGTGCACTCAAAGTTCCAAGTTTAAAGCTTACATGTAACGGTTCAATATTCTTTTTTTAATAACTGTTTTTGGCATTTAAAACTTATATACAATTAATATAACTAGTACAGTATTGGCGGTATATAGTAAAAATATTCGCATCTAAGTGAAGTTCTTGGAAAAGTGGATTATTTTGGATTAATTTTAATAGTGAATATCTATGTTCATTTAGAGCTAGAATATGCTTTTATAGTGATTTTTTTGTTGGTAAAACGTTACATTAACAAAAAGTACTTTATAAGTTACTTGGTCGTCCTATGAGCTAAATATAGTAGTATATCAGTAAGTCTTGTATTCGATATTTATCTGATACTTATTCATCAGTTTGATGTCAAAATTTCGCAATCTTATTGGTTAAAGTGGCAAACTTTAAATGACTTCTTTGTTTGGGATGAGTCCCAAACCCAATTTTACATGTAAAAAATTTGGGATTTCTAGTCGTAATATAATTTATATGTCAGAATGTTTGACATTACGGCAAACTAGAGGCATTTTGCGAAGCCTAGTAAATACTATTTGGGATTCTACCAAATCCCAAACTAGTAAGTTTGGGCTGCAACCCTACTAACCTGATGGGTCATAGGTTAGAAATTGGTCTAACCCAGGTCAAATAGGTCAAAAAAAAAGATTCAAAATAGGTAAATTTACTAATTTTTTTTTTTTTTTTAGGTTTATAACTGAGACCTTGCTCTTTATTCATTTAAACTTTAAATTATTATATATAAAACAACAAACCGAAAAACAATATATAGCTAACAGAATTAAAAAACTCTGACTGCATTATATTCTTCCATTGTTCTGTAAATTTTTATTCACAGCTCTAAAGTTAGCTAAAGAGAACCCTTAGGGCCGTGCCATTAATTACCTAATTATTTTTTATCAAAGGTCTAACCCCTCTTTTTCTTCTTTAATATATATATAATCAGATTCTTATATATAATTACAACTTTTTTTACCTTCTCCTCCTCTAAAAATCACCTGATTTTTGTCACTCCTCTTAGGTAATCCCGGACTTTAAGAAAAAAAATTATTAACATTATAGAGTCCTATCCACAAACAATAGCCAAGGTCCAATAATATTAAACCAAAATAAGTAGTCTTAAGCTTAAGCTCCAATTACTTTTATTATAAGTATTCTAGAACCTTCTTCTAGTGGTTTCCTTCAAGGACCCAAAAGTTCTACATTATTTGTTTCCAAACCACTTATGACAATTATATTTAATATGGTAAATGACTTTCTAATTTGGTTATTGTAAACACTATCGATCTTTTGAAGGAGTACGCCAAAAAGCCCATTTTTGAAAATTCTTCAAAAAACAAAAAAGAACCCATGATACCAAGTAGTTACCACTTGTATAAAGGAGTGTAGGTCTTCCTGTATAGTTCAAATCTAACAAAGAGCTGCCCAGTATTAAGTTTGTAAAAACTATGTAGCAACAACCTATTTAGTTGATTTTTGGGCAGTGTTAAGGAAATTTTGCAAAATAAGTAAGAATTACATGACATCTAGCACATTGTGCACTTTTATTCTAACTTAGGAAATATGGGATGTATCTTAATAAAATTTGGGGCAGTTGTACAAAAATTGGTAAAAAAAATTTTAGTAGACAAATTTTTCTATTAGACGGTTTAAGGTTAAAGGATACTAAAATTCAATTGGTTAATTTTATGTAATACAAAATTTTTATAATAAAAATTTTTAAAATTTTAGCCACTCTTGGTCACATGATGTTGATTCTATACTACATGCACTATCCCTTAGATTGTAACACAGGCAAATTTGCCTGCGTATTTTAAAATTTTTAATAAAATTTTAAATATTGATTTTAGCCATATCTTTTCTAAGTAAAAAATATTCTTTGAGTTTTGTTTTAGTAACTTTGTTATAAATTTTTTTCAAAATCATTAGTAAACTTTAATATAATAAATGTTTAAAGTTCCTGTATTGGCATTTTTACTATTAAAATTTTTCTTTAGATTTTTTCAAATTTTATATGTTCCCGTCTATAAAAAAAATCTTTACTTCTAATACAAGTCTTAATTTTTACAAGTAAATCATTAAAGTTGCAATAATGAAAGTTGTCATCCTTTATATAAACTACAATATTGTCTTAAGAACTATAGTTCTAAAACTAAAACTAAATAAGATTGCAGAAAAATTGTAATAAAATTTTTTAAAAAAAATTTTTTCTTAAAATTATCTATTTTCAGCTTATATATAACTATAATTTATTTTCTTATAATATAAAAACTAATTTTGCAAAAAAGTAATCCTTATTTTCAAATATAATTGTACAAAGTTTTATTTAATTATTTTAGCATTTTAAAAAAGTAAATCAGAGCTAAAAAAGTGCAAAAACGCAGGCAAATTTGCCTGTGTTCTACTACAATCCAAGGGATAAAGTCTTAATTTTTACAAGTAAATTACTAAAAATGCAAATAATAAATTGTCATCCTTTATATAAGCTAAAATATTGTGTTAACAACTATAAATCTAAACCTAATATTTATAGAGTTCATTAAAAATTAGTAAATAATTTTTTTGACTAAAAATTTTTTCTAACTTTGTCTACTTTTATTTTATAAGCAACATAAGCTTTTTTCTTATAATTTAAATTTAAATACTACTATAATATAATCCTTACCGGTATTTATAAATATTATCAAAAAAAAAAACTAGAATATAAGCATCTTTATAACAAATTTCCAGGCAAATTTGCCTGGGTTTGCTTATAGATTAAGGTATAAGTATTGGCCATTCGTTCAGCCTCCTGTCTTTTTTATCATATCGAAGCTTTTAGCATAAGCGATGGTAAGTGTTTATAATCCATCAATGGAAAATTTTAGCTAATCAGCGTAACTCTGAAAAAAAGGATGTTTGGACCTCCATTCTTGTTAATTAGAATGATAAGCACACTTTTGATCAGATAAACGGTCTTCTGCCAATTAAATTTTTCTCTGATGTACTGATTGGAATATTAAAAACAATTGATTCGGAAAACTAATTAAAATTTGCTTCCGATCTATTCCGGCCGATCAACTAAAGCGCTTGAGAACTATAGATGGGCAAAGTAATTTTGTAAGTAATAAAGATATTACTTAATATTAAGTAATATTAAAAATTATTATTACATTCTATTACTTATTACGTATGCATATAAAACACATGATAACGAATGATCAAAATTGAGGTTGAACGAAAAATTGCAACTAAGAATAAAATTATTGTAAAAATACTTATAATTACCTATTGCAAGGTAAAATTAAGTAATATTAAATAATAATATGTAACTGACTTGCCCATCTCTATTGAGAACACCCTTAGTTTATTCAATCAATTTTCGACTATATAATTAACAATTGTCTCCCATATATTGAGTAATTCTAACTTCGAAATCAGCTTAGATCAACAAAACCTTTTTAATTGCCTTTGACCTATGTATAAAGTCGCATGGGTACAAGACTCTGGCTTTGGCGAATCCCGGGCAACAATGAAGCATATGCCGATCAACTAAATATGGATAATGATACTGAAGTAGCGATTTCGGGTCGCGCTAACAAAATGGAATGGACACAGTTAAGGATGAAAAAGCGGTATTTGAACGATCTTTGAAATGTATTTTAATGATAATTCGAATGGACAAGTCAATCTTGAATCTGCCACTGGAATGGTACACACGCAATCAAGGATGATAGGGCATTCGATGGTATGAAAAATCATTTGATACAGTGAAAAAGATTTAAAATTTTTTTTTTGTTCTTTGGGAACATAAAATATTAAATTTATGTTCCCAAAAAATTTTTAATGTTCCTATAACTAAATCTAATCTCTCTCTCTCTCTCTCTCTCTCTCTCTCTCTCATTTTTTTAAATGTTCCTGGGAACACTGGGAACATCAAATCTTTAACACTGATTTGATATGGGTCATTATGATAAAATGTTTCGAATTAGGCATTATGATAAGCACGAAAATGAAGTGGAAAAAATCGAATGTAAAGCTTTTTACCGTTCTTTAGAAGTTCACAAAAGTTAGATATCATTATAAAAATGGAATTGACCTTAAGAAGGATAGGATGAGGCATTCATTAATTATCAGAAATCTTTTGATAGGAATGTAATTGTTGTCAAAAATCTCTTGCTGATGAAACATGTAGCCTTGGTCGAGTAGAAATGGCGGTGAAAAGGACGAAAGTCATGCGCTCATTCATCATTAGAAATCCTCTAAGAGAATCGATGAAATAATCGAAACTGTTAGCTATATTACCAAAAACATTTTATATTAGTATATCAACGTGTAGCCCATGAAAATAATATAAAAATATAGGTGTGGCAAAAAAAATTCGCGACTACGTCATCGCCGACCTTTCCGAACCCTATCTGAAGTCTTATACGAATCAACTATCGGATATTTAAATTTATATTAATTCAATACTGATTTAGTGATTCTGGCCGATATGACAAAGTCGGCTAAGCCAAAAAATTTTCGGCTTAGCCGGTCGATTTTTTCAAAATCGGCTAATCGATTTTTATTTCCCCAAAAATAGAAAATATAATTTACGCGTATTACGCACAAAAGACATTTTTTTATAGTGATCGTCATGCACTATAATCGATAAAAAAAACCTGTTAAAGCGATGCTTGGTTAAACAATTCTCATACAATAGTACTATAAGATGCACATCGTAATATTTAAATGCGTTTAAATGCACATGATACTATGTTGTAGAAAATAACAATTTGCACGAGTTAACCTGGGTCGCATGGCCGAAGGCCATGTGACACGGGTTAACCACGCAAATTTAGTTATTTATACAATCCCTATATTATTGTACGGGAACAACCCGTGCGTCACCTTCACCTCAATAAAAACAATAAAATAATTAAATCGGGATACTTTCATACTTTTATCAATATTAAAGTGTTCCGATTTAGTTGTATTTTTTAAACATGTGCCAATAAATGAGTGAAAAAAGTACAGGTTGTTACATAAGACCCATACAATAAGTAATGTTTATGAACATTTGATCGAATTCGCAAATCAAAATAACACTCAGGCCATTCATTATTGTAATATAGATTCCCTTATTCATGTTTTTATTATTGCAATTGTCATATGTGCGAACTTTTTTTCTACAAAAAAACATTTTATTGTACGCACATATTTACATGAAATTTTCATTCACCACACGTGCAAACGCAACATTAATTAATAAAGCTCTATGAGTTATATAGTCAGTATTCACATGCTAATAGTCTAATTAGAAAATCAGCTAAGCCAGCTAAGCCGATCAAAATTTATCGGCTTAGCCTAGCCGATAAATTTTGATCGGCCAGAATCACTATACTGATTACCAGTATTAATTTAAATTTAAATATCTGATATTTTATAAGTCTTCAGATGGGTTCGGAAAGGTCGGCGATGACGTATTCGTGAATTTTTGTTGCCACCACTATGTCACCTTAAAATATACTTGTCATGAAAAAATTATATATACAGTATGCTGTCAAATTTTTCAAACCGACATGGGCGGTGGACAGGTTTTGTATTATAAATCTTTAAATTGTATAGTTTGGTGGGTCGATTTTGACAGGATCGGTTTTATGCGCAGGTAAAACAAATATTATATTATATTGTACTGTAGTTAGTTATAGAAATAACTACATATTATTGTAAACCGTTTATTAAAAAAGTTAAAGAGCAAACTAATCAGATTCGTAACGTAATTTAGTTCTTCAACATCTCTATGAGCGCCAATCCAATTTTTATGAAAGTTCAAAATTATAACAGGAGTTACGTCAACACCAATTAGTTGTCAAAAGAAAAGTTATTGAACACGTGGTGCTAGTACTTATACACGTAGGAACCAGCTTTATTTTTCCATATATTAAATCCGGTTTTAATCGGGTTTAACATATGAAAAATAAAACCGGTTCCAAACTACCGGTATTGTAACAGTACGTACTGTACGCGCGCGTACATACCAGATACGCAGACGCACGCGTTTTTTTTTGTTATGATTCCTTTTCGGGAGTCTGCTAAAAACAGACATTGGAATTGTAACAAAAAAACACAATCCTGCAATCGACCAATGATACCTGATTCCCTATTATAGGCGCAATACTATAACAGATATGTGCCTAAAAAATTTTCCCACTTGTTTTTTTTCTCCTATTTCAAATAGGTATGGAGAAGTTAGATTATTTTGGTGGTTCCGGTCTAACCGAGTGAATTATCGACTAATCGTCCTCACTTTCAACTTCTCATTTGTTAAGTGTTATCTTTCACTTTACGAATTATTCCTTAAAGATCGACCCCCGTTTTGAAGTTTTTAAACTTTGCGCTTGAATAAGGTTCGTCAAATGAGTGATGTACTTCCAACATGGACCGAGCCTCTGAATTTAGTAAATTTGGGCTACAGTTATAGAAAGAAAGTGTATATGAAGTGCACTTATAGCACTTGTAGGAAGAAAGTGCATGTGAAGTGCACTTATAAAGAATGCACTTAAGGAAAGTCGATTGTATATCATTTTTCTAACAATGATTATATGCTACATTAGGGTGCGTGTTAATTCGGAACGCCCATAGAAATTCAAGACCACTTAAACTATTTTTGAAGGATTTGATTTTCAAAATAACGCCCACGAGCGTTATTTCGCGCATATATGGTAAGGTTGATTATATAATTTATTTTACTTTTTTTGATTGGTAAGGCAAATTTCGTGATATAAGAAGTCGCATATTTAGAGTCTATCAATCACGTCAAGGATAATCACGGAATCACCGGCTACAATTATTGTTAAGATTTATTATGTTGGTAAAAACCCAATTCCAAGCCGTATGAAAGTAAATATATATATATTTTTTTTGCAATATATACAATATATATTAATTTTTTATTGATCCTCACAGGCATGGCACTATTGTGTATCAGGTCCTTGTTCGGAAAATAAACTTAAACCTAAAGTATGTTATATCTGCAAATCTTGTTTCTATTGATTTAAAAATTTTATAATGTAAGTTATATTAATCAATTGTTAGTTCGAATTTGGTACAAACGATGCAAATTGAAATTCATTAAATTACTCAATAGGAACACAATTGATAAAAAAATCCTTTAGATTGTTTATATCACGATGTAAAATCTTCAAGCTCCTAGGAGTATTCTCCCAGATCCTATCACACTAGATCTTTTGTATTTTTTTTTTGTTGTTAAGCAAGAAATTCTCAATTCATTTAATAAGTAGTCATAAATACAAATGAAAAAGCTTTTGAAATAATATTTGGTTACAACCTGTATATTTTTCTAAATATATTTTTATCTAATAAAGTTAGTACGAGATTATCAAAGGAAAAAAAAAAGAAATAATATTTCGTTATGTGATAATAATATAAAGATCTAATATATATATATATATATATTTTGTAATTAACTTCATGAAAGAGATATCTTTATTATGTTTTGGCCATAACCAAAAGATGATTTATTTGATGAATTATGTATAATATCAATGTTGTGATCAAACGGAAGTGATGGATAGGTACGTATGTACTTACGTTTTTATTCTTGTGTTACTTTAGGAGTAGATTTCATACTTTTATTTATAGGACATACCATGGCCAAACTTTGTGGCATAGGTCGCATCTTATTAGTCATGTCAAGGAACTTACTAGATATGTATTTTTATTCCTGTGTTACTTTAGGAGTAGATTTCACACTTTTATTTGTAGGACATGCCATAGCCAAACTTTGTAGGTCGCATTTTCAGAATTTATTAGTCATGTCAAAGAACTTACTAGATATACTACAATCGAGTTCATGACGTAATTAAATTCCAATTCTACGCGTGTTGTTCATCGTTCTAAAGCTTGATCCACAACATGTATGACATTATTATTTGTCAGGTGCCTATGTGTAACAAAAACTTAAACCTATAATATCGATATGTTTTTTTGTCTATTAATAATAATATAAAATCTTGATCATTGATTAGTTCGTTGGTGCACATGATGCAAATGGGATTACTAACAAGGAACATGTGTAATTAGAATGTCATTAGATTGTTTGTGTATCATGGTGATTCAAGTCAGTGTAAAAACTTCAATGCGTGCATGTGAAGGACGCATATAAAATTTTTCTTTATATTAATGCGCACATACCGGTACTTTCAAGCTATGCAGAAGTGCACTCACAGATCTTAACTATACAGAATTGTTTTGTTGTTAAACGAGTAATTCTATAATTCTCAAAACTTTTAATCAATAAATAGTCATGAGTGTAAATAAAAATTAGCAAATGTTAAATAAATATATAAATAGAAATTACGAATATATTCTACCAATTAAAATCAATTACTGTATAAACTCATATTAACAACTTTTAAAAAAAACTTATTATAATTCTGAAAGTTATATCAGTTATAGGTAATGTTTTAAGAACAACACCATATAATGGTGTATGTAAAACGTACTATATGTATTTGCTATATTTACCTGAAGGAATGTCATTTAATCTGTTAAAAGGAATCCTTATAACACATTTTCATATTCTGTAGCCTTAGTTATATAATATTATATATTTGTTGGTAATTATATTTTGAGTCATCTCATATTTATCTTCTATTGTGCGCAGTAATATTTAAAATTTATACAAGTGGTAAATTAGATAAATATACAGTAGTATAAATATATATATACAATATATTCTAATTAAAAAGTTAAGTATATGAATAAATAAAAACTTTTTTTAATAATAAATTCAAAGAATTAGATAACCACATTGTTAAAAAATATTAGCTTAATAAACTATCTTACTAATTTTAGCAAAAAAAAAAAGAACCGGAAAATAATATACAAAATTTTTCCTATTTTAATAAATGGATAAACTATTTTTCTATTTGGTTAAACGAATGAAATAAGGAAAATGGATTATCCATACATGGTGGATGATCGATCACAGTGAAGCGACAATACCTCATGCTAACATTCATAGCATTCATAGCATTCACAGCATTTCATTTAGAAAACGGAACATCCGTTCCTGAGATATCAGCATTATACTAATAAACGATTGTTTATTTCTACCGACTTTCGACTCTATTTGTACACCATTTAATGACTATATTTCGAGAACGAACCATCTTCGATCATCTTGGAATTTAAACGAATCCTACCGCTATAAAATCCACAAAATTGGATTGACAATTATTTCCGGTTAAATTTCAGTTAAATTTCCATTATAATAAATTATTAAATGTGTATATGCTAAATAACGCTACGTAATAACCATATGATTTAACCAAAAAAAATTTTTTGAATGATTCCTAAATTGGATATATGAGATATATGAATGAATGATTATCATTATATAAAAAATTTTTAATACGGCGTCGGCATAATTATCAGTTATCGGTAAAAATATATTACCATCGATTATTTTTTAAATCATTTAGATTTTCATTCATACATAACAGATAACTGATACTTACGTACGTACATTATCTAAACTTTAGTTCGATAAATCTATAACTAAGAAGATCTTTTCCGAACGGGGTACTGAATTAACTGTATTTAAATGATCATCGGCGCCGTTCGGAAGTTCTACGAAAAAGTTTCGAACACAAGATCTTGCAATTGGACTTCGTTTGTGATCTAATCTAATCGTCACGCAAAGCTTGTCGTCCCTGTAAATCCATCATTTCTAAATGTGGAACACGTAATTCTTGTTTATTTGCGGCGTATAAACATGACGCAATTATATCATAGAGTTACACGTTTATCATAAAGGATATAATGCATGTATAGTATATAGTAAGTAATTAAAATTTTTTTTTTTTATATCTAATTTGCTTTAAGTTATATACCAGATACGTACGTATATATTTTTATAATAAAATAATTTGTAAACTTATATTTAGTAAAATACATACATATATCATGTGTCTGTACGTATAATTTTATATGCGTAGAGAAGAAGACTTTCCATGATTAAACTATCTAATCCATATATAGTAAAGTAACGTAATAAAATAACTGTGCCAAATTTGATTTGAACTGTGGTAATTTCCATATCGGCATACATATGACTGTCGATATATATATTTTAAGAATAAAATTATAAATTGCTTTCTTTTCTTTATTAATTAAACTTTATTGCTAATATGCTAATATTATATATATTATATATACTTACAACTCCCTATATCGATATGAAGAACTGAAGGTTTCTTATGTATGTATATGAGACATTGTTTAATATGAAACAATAATATACATCTATTAATACATAATATCAAAAAGATTTTGGATAATAATACCAAATATAGATATCAACGTGAAGAAAATAATTTTGATTGGTTATTATAAATTAGACAAAGCAATACAGCAATACAGCAATATTGTAATATAAGTAGTTTACGATTTCAAAGTTTTTTCATTGTTGTTGAAAAATCTTTAAAAACGCATAAAGAAAACAGTTTAAATATAAATATTAAATATATACGTAGGAAAGATGTTCCATAATCAATATAATCAATTATCATAATACTGTATATCAGATATTAATACATGTTAGAATAGTGTAAATATTTACTAAAAGTTAAAGCCATGACTTCTTGAAGTGTAATGTTGTCAAATTCAAATCAAGTTTAGTAAGTTGAGTAAATTGAGTCATGTAAATTTTATTTATATAAAATATAAATAAAAATAATCAAAAATTTTGTTCTGTTTTTTTTTCATGATCACGGTAATCCAAAGATCTTTTCTACTTTTAGGTTATTCCTCCACTTTTGTTTTTTATATAATGTCACCCTATTCCGGCCAGTGCGATGTATCACAGGGTTAATTTGAGCCGGAGGCGTTTTATACAATTTGTGATATAATATAAAATATATTAATATATTATAAGTGATACAAATTTTCCTAATTCTCCTATCAGTAGATTTATTTTGTATAAATTTGCTGCTTCGTTCTGCATAGCAAATTTGTCATTTCGTATTTTAAAACTCTGTTACTTATTTTATGTTTCTACTTTGAAATTTTCTTTCTTTTTTTTTTTTTTGTATATTTTGTATTTAACATTTAAGAATTTTTTCAGAAAAAAAAAATTTTAATTGTACGTACATTGGAAAAAAATATTATATATCTTAAAAAAATTTGTTTATCTAGTTAATTTCAAAAAGTACGTAATATGCCAACTTTTTTAAATAACCTGGTTCTTATCATTGTCAATATAAACTAAAGTTTTTTGTTTCTTGCTTACACAGGAAAAAACCGGTTTTAAAAACTTTGATCCCCACTAAAAAAAAAAAGACAAAAAAAAAATTCATTTCCCAAAAATGGGTAACGAAATTTTTTTTCGACTTGTTCAACATTATCAAGGTTCAGATGTTCAAGAATATATAATGCAGACATATACTCATAGTCAAGAAAGTTTTAAACGTCACCATGTATCTGTCTGGGAATCTTCTACAAGAGTCGAATTGACTCTAATGATTCTATCTATTACATTATGGTGTTTTGTAATATTTTTATCTACTTTGGGTTATATCGTAGCGTAAGTTTTATTCAATTAAAAAAAAATTTTTTTTTTTTGTCTTTTATTATATTAATTATAATTTATTTAAATTCTTTTTTAGGCGTACAAGATTTAAATCCTCTAAAAGATCACACTCTTCACAATTACCCGTTAATAAAGCACCAGGTGTATCTATAATAAGACCACTTAAAGGTGAAGACTGTAATTTATTTGAAAATCTTTCTTCTTCATTTCGACAAGATTATCCAAAGTTTGAAATTATCTTTTCGGTGGCGAATGATGATGATCCTGCTATTGGCGTAGTGCAAAAATTAATGAAAGATTTTCCAAACGTTGATGCAAAATTAATTATAGGTTTGTTTAAAAAAAGTTTAATAGTAATAATAATGATCATAGTGATAAATAATAATGATAATAATGATAATGATAATGATAATGATAATAATAAATAATAATGATAATAATGTAATAATAATAAATAATAATGATAATAATATAATAATAATTATTATTATTATTATTATTATTATTATTATTATTATTATTATTATTATATTATTTTTATTGTTATCATTTTTATCATTATCATTATTATTATTATATTGTTATTATCATTTTTTATTATCATTATTAATATTAATTACTTATTCTAATTTTTTAATAGGTGATCGAGATGTTGGTGTTAACCCAAAAATAAATAACATGATTCGTGCATATGAATCTGTTAAATATAACATAATTTGGATTTTGGATTCTAATGTTTATGTTGATTCTGGATGTCTTGGAAGATCTGTGGATAAATTATGTCAACCTGGTGTTGGTTTAGTTCATCACCTTCCATTTGCTATACGTCCTGATACTTTTGGTTCAGAATTAGAAATGTTATTTATAGACACTATTCATGCTAAAATGTATTTAGCTATTAATGCTTTGGGTCCTGATAGTTGTGTAGTAGGTAAATCAAATTTATATCGAAAGAGTGATATTGAAAGTATTGGTGGTTTGGCTCAATTTGGTAAATATATGGCTGAAGATAATTTATTAGCAAAAGCTCTTTGGCAAAAAGGTTTTAAACATACTATGACTTGTGATTTGGCTTATCAACCACTTGGTTCAATGTCTGTTACTGGTTATTTTTTACGTCGGTCTCGATGGACTCGTATTAGAAAATATACTGTTACTGCTGCTACTATAGTAGAACCTTTCATAGAATCATTATTATGTGGTCTTTGTGCTTCTTATGGTTTTAATCTTTTATGGCATATTCATCCTTTAAATTTCTTGGCTTTTCACCTTTCTTTATGGTTTTGGATTGATCTCAAATTATTTCAAACTTTAAGTCAAAAGAAAGATGATGTAGAAACTTTAAGAGGTTTCATTATGGCTTGGGTTATACGTGAAATTACTGCTTTACCTCTTTATATTTATTCTATCTTTGGAACAACTGTAGATTGGAGGGATGGTACTTACCGTTTGAAGAGAGATTCAACTGTAGTAAAAATTTCTTCTTCACATTTACAACATCAAGCTAGTGGAAGCAATTCATCTCCTTTATCTTCTTCAGATAATCAAAGATCCTATTTTTTTCAACAATTCATAATGTCTATTCTTACATCTTTTCTTCTAGTTATTAATTTCTTTATAGACATATTATTCTCTAGTCAACGTAATGGTAATCCTGTAGAGAACATTGAAGAAGATTTAAAACATTCTGAAAGGGAAAATACTCGTATAAGTAATATGACAAGGCTTCGTTCTATGAGAGAAGCGGACAGGGTATCGATCACATGATTTATAGTTTATTTGACGAATTTGTTCATGTCAAATCATGTCAAATCATGTCAAATCATGTCAAATCAAGTTACGTCTAATCATGTTTAGTCATGTTTTAGTCATGTTATCACGATACCTTACGGCTTAGGTGGTGATTTAGGCGGTTTAGGACCGTTATTGATGCATAATCATGTGTAGCAGAATATTCTGCGTTGCAAAAAAATTAAAAAATTATCAATACCCTTTTTTATTGAAATTTTTTTTTGAAAAAAAAAACAAAAAAAAAACACAAAAGACACTTTATCAACACGAATAATAAATAGTTGGGATAGAAAAAAAATCATTGCATTTTCATTTTGGTAGAGATCATATCATTTATTGTATTACTTATTATTATATAGTACATACATGTATATATAGGGTTATATATATATATATTTCCATATGCATATTTTCAAATACAGTTACGTATAAAGTTGTCATGTGCATTTTTTTTTTTTTATTATGTAAAAAAAATATCGTACGTACATATACCAAGTTGTATTTGATCATTTAATGATAAATTGCATAATAAATTTCGAGGAAAGAAGATTTTTTATCACATCATTTATGTAATACTGTAATAGTACGACCAATCAATAAATAAATTAAACCGTGTGACAGCAAAGTTGGTCCAACAGGACTCCAACCGCACCAGGTGTCTAGACTAGAGTTGCAGGTGAAACTAATTAATTTCACCAGTTGAAACTGGTGAAACTGGTGAAACTTAAAAAGTGATTTGGTGAACCTGGTGAAACTAGGTGAAACTAGGTGATATGGTGAAACTAGAACTAGTGATACTGGTGATACTGGTGATACTGGTGAAACTGGTGATACTGGTGTTACTAGTGATACTGGTGTTACTGGTGAAACTGGTGAAACTGGTGATACTGGTGATACTGGTGAAATTGGTGATACTGGTGAAATTGGTGATACCGGTGATACTGGTAAAACTGGTAATACTGGTAATATTTAAAATTTTTCAAAAAATTAACTTAGATTTAAATAATTTTTTTAATTAAAATGTAAGATTTGAAATTTATTAGTAATAAAACTGCTTGAAATTGCATTATCTAAATTTTATTATTAGTATTATTAGTATTACTAGTATTGCTAATTTTACCAGTACTGCCATTTTCACTAGTATTATTAGTATTACTGGTATCACTAGTATTACCAACATCACCAGTATTACTAATATCACTGGTTTTACTAATTTACCAGATTTACCAATTTTACTATTATTACCAATTTCATTAGCATTACTAGTTTTATTAGTTTCACCAGTTTCACAGTTTTCAAGTTTCATCAGTATCACCAGTATTACCAGAGTATTACCAGTATCACCAGTTTCACTAGTATTACTAGTATTACCAGTTTTACTACTATCACCAGTTTCACTAGTATCATCAGTATTACCAGTATTACAGTTTTACTAGCAACACCAGTATCACTGGTATTACCAGTTTTACTAGTATTATCAGTTTTACCAGTTTTACTTATGCTAATTGGTAATTGGTGAAAATCAGTACACTATTATAGTTTAGTTTTACTAGCAGCTTTAGTTTAGACACTTTTGCAATAATATAACACGCCATATAAAAATTAACCAATTAGAAAATGTAAATTTTGATTGTTTTAAATTAGTTTGACATTAAAACAAAACATGTATACAAGAGAAAAAAGTGAAAATACTCAAATGATAGTATTTAAATCAGCCTTAAAAACCATATAAAAATGTTCAAAATGTGATTTTACATATAGATAGTGGTCTTCTAAGGCTATATACATGAAAAAGTTAATTTGAATTAGGGCTAGTTACTTTCTGCTATGGTGGACCCCAATTTTTGCCTGCTTTATATTTAGATTTATATAAAATTATGCGATAAATTTTTTGAATTATGTTCCAAATTATGCTACTCATGTACAAATATGCGAAAATATATAATACAGTACTTTCAAATGATTTGTATAAACTATTGATTATCTGGTTTGTAAAATTACTATAATTTCATAATCAATTATCAAATAAATTACTATGGCTCCTATAAATTTCTGACCACCATGCTTGTGTTTTGTTTTTATTAACTGCCTACTATCTGAGATGTTTCGATATTTCTACTAGTGTTTTATGCACAGATTATACTCTAAAAATAGTCCCAAAATGTGAAATATGCTATTACATATGCTTCTATAATAAAACCAGATTCATTCACATATTATACTATTGCAGATATGTGCTAACAAAACCTCCAAGAAAGACTGTTCTAAATTTGGATAATCATTATACAATTGATAAAAAAATTATTTATACTATTTTACAATACTTTTTTAGAAATCTTATTTAATTTATCTTGCTACAAAACATTGCCCTGTCTATTAAACAAAGTTGAAGTATTCAAACCATACTATAACATATTTTTTGAATCCCTATGAATCCCATGCTATTGTGTTGCTACGTTTAGCAAAGTTATATATAAAAGATATATAGTTAAAAGTATAAAACTACCAAAATAACTACATTTTGTATGCTAAATGAAAAAAAAAGAAATAAAACCTAAAAACAACAATTCAGAAAAAGTAAAGATCCAAATATGGGTTTATTTCATTATTATTATTATTATACAGTATATACTGTATAAAAATTTTTAATTAATGAATAATACATATAACTAACTATATATCTATTTTTTTTTTAAGAATTAATAAGAATTTATATATGTATATACTTATATACCAAGGTTGTAAATATTTCTAATAAACAATAGATATATTGTTGTATAGATGTTTGGGTTTTAGATTAGACATAAAGCAAATTATATCAAAGATTATTAATTTTATTATAGTATATATAGTTAAAAATGAATTAATTAGTCAATATATTGATAAAGTAATAAAAAAAAGCTTATTTACTACAACAAGACTTAGAGTATTTGTTTTTTAACTTAAATATTCAATATTTAACTTGGTTTTTACTTCATTTTGCTTTATTTTTGACTTTTTGTTTACAAAAATTTACGAATTTGATTGGTTTAAAGATCATTGTAAGTAATTTACAGTTTGTGTAACTTTAATAGTCTTTCTTGAAGCAGGACTCCAAATAATATATATAGAGGTTATATTGAAATTTTGGTTAAAAATAATATCTTTTTATGAAAATGTTATATTTAAAAACTAGTTAATGTTTAAAAGGTTATATTTAAAACTGGATAAATTTTTTAATAGTTATATTTAGTGATGCCACCGAAATTGATTTTTGAAAAAGGCCTATTTTGTCTTAATTAGAAAAAATTAAAATTTTTTATAAGAAAGAGCAAATAAAATTTATTTAGATATGTTCCTTATAATTTCGTCTATTCAAAAAAAGTATCAAATAATTTTGGTTTTTAAATAAAATAGATTGAAAACAATTTTGTCTTCAAATTTTAATTTCGGGTTTTAGAACCTGAAATGCTTTCGTCCTCATATATAGTTATATTATCAAAAATAGATAAAAAATATTAAAATTGTGTAAGGTTACATTTAGAAATTGGTTAAAATTTTTGATATTAATCCAATATCTATATACAAAAATTTATATGTAATTAGGTTTTCAAAAACTTTAAAAGCAAAAATAGTTAAATATACAAAAGATCAACTATTTAAAAACCAGATGGTAATGCAAATATCTAACTGTAGTTTTTATGTAATTTGCAAGTATAGAAAAAAATTTAAGCTTAAGCAAGCTTATAATAAATCTCATTTGAAAAGCTATATTAATAATGGGTGCAAATTTCAATATAGTGTTGCATCGATTTTAAACTTCTTTCTACAAAATTTAATAACAAATAACCAATTTATAAAACAGTATTCTTGTACTGGATTGGATAATTCAATTTGCAAAGCTTTATATTAATAAAGTATTTACTCATACTACTCATAGTGGTGCACCAAGAATAGCTTGGAGCTTTTTTTAGAAAATTTCTTTTAAATAAAGCAGTAAAATATAAAAATTTAATTGAAAAAGAGTTGCAATTATTAGATAGTGAAATAATTTGACAATCTAAATAGAAAATTAAAAGTCTAGTGGTACAATCTGTTTTGTGTAAACAATATACAACTAATTTTTCTAAATTGCATGATTATTGTAAAGGACTTTAAAACAATCAAGTTTTTAAAATATGTATAATTGTTTTTAATATAATAAATACTTAAAAATTAATTTATAATATATATAATTATAAATATGTGAAATGCTGTATCAAAAGAAGACAAACCAAACTATAAAAAAAAGTTTATGCCAAAAAATTCAATTTCAAAGTAATCCAATTGTTAAATATATTAATAATCAAGATGTTAGTAATCTTTTATATTTAGCAAACAATACTAGCACAAATAATAAAACTTTTTTTTAAACAAAATTTGCAGAAATAGATAAAAATGGTAGTTTTAAAAATTTTTTTCTGTTATAACTGGTCTAATCTTTATTAGAAGAATTATATAGAGACTATATAATATATATTCTAACTGTAATAAACGACACAAACCTGGCTACTTTGAATAAGTGCCCAAGTTTGGTTGCTGCACTGATTTTTGTAAGCACTACTATGTATCGGCCTTCCCCAATATATCGAATAGTGTATAACTGGTATCTAGCTACCTACTTCATAATTCATTTTTCTAAAAAACTTTCTTTCTGAGCTACTTATAATGAAGAATAAAAAAGGGAAAAGATTAAATGAGAGACAAAACAACTAACCCTAAACGAAAACCAAACCAACCAATAAAACAACTAGAAGAAAAATAAAACAAAACACAAAGAAAAAGCAAAGAAAAATAGAAAATGAAGGTGCTACTATATCTGCATGAAATAATAAAAATTATATAATACTATATAGATTAAATTTATCAAAGTGTAATATGTATAGCAAAAAACAAGAAAAAGTTATTAAGACTAAAGCTAACAAAAATGATAAGAAATTTTTCATGTGCCCTCCAGATCCAACTATGTTATTCATTGTTTATTTGTATATAGTGACCAAATTCACTCATGATAGCGCCAGTTTTAATTCAGTCCGTATTTTCAATTTGGAAGGAGTAAACACTACCAATCTTTTGGAGTAAGTAAACTAGAATTCCTACTTTTTGGCAAAAATTTCGAAAAAAATCCAAAAGGGTGAGAGGAGAGAGTAAAAAAAGTACCAAACGGAAGAGAACTTGTAGAAGTTATGCTGCACATAATAGCATATCTCAAAAATAAACTCCAGTGCCTAAGCCTGCTACTTCTTTGCTTAATAGTACTAAAGTCACAACCCAGAAGAGCTATCTATCAAGTCCATCTAGAGACGTCCTAGGTTCCTTCTTCTTGTAGTGTTTCAGTTTTCCAATAAATAGTCTCAAGTTCTAGTCACTATTTAGTAGGGTCAATTTACTATTTTATATGTTAAATGTACAGTTTTTGTAAGTCGGCCTTTTGAAAAAGTTTGGTACAAGTAATCGTTAGAAAGAGTTTTATTATAATTTTTCTATTTGCTATAGTTTTAAAAATAAAAAAATATTCAAAGGCTTATATCACATAATGGTTCAAGTTGCAGATTGTGAACAATATAACAAAGGACTTCAAAACTTAAATATTTAGATCAATTTTCTAATTTTCTGGTTATACTTGCAAGTTTTAACCCACAAACATATAATATTTTTCAACAAAATTTAGCTGAAAATACTATTCAAAATATTAGATATGAATATATATATAATATACATAATTTGGTTTGATTTTAATAAATACACGTCACTCTGGTTATATTGACATTTTTGGTTCATTAGTAAAAAAATTCAAAATGTCGATACAGTGAGTTATACTAACATTTTATATTAAATTTTTGAAAAAAATGTCAGTATAAAAAGATTTTACTATAATGTCGTTATATCCAGATGTCAGTATAACCAGAGTAACGTGTATAACATTAATTTGTTTTAAGATTATATCATACATATTCACTTTATATACTTTATAATTCCAAGTTGTGCTTTGAAAATATAGTATAAGTTAAATGGCTTGCAGATACAATTAAATATACTAGTCCAATTATTGCAATATAAATAATACTAAAATTAAAAAAAAACTTGGGTTCTCTTCTCTTCTTGGCTATATTGTTGGCTCGATACTTTTAACAGAATTAACTAAAGTTTTTACATATAAAGTTATATATCAAGTTGTAGAAATAATCAAATCTTATAATGCAATTGTCTTTCAAGTCTATTTATTTACTATAGGTAAATATTATTTATTAATAAAGTTTATATATATATATCTACTGTAAATTATTTATTTGTTATAAATTCCTGTTTTAAAGTTTTCATTTTGTGTTATTGCAATGATTGCAAATCAGGGAAAAGAAATAACAAGTATTTTTGAATTACATAAAAAATTACTTGATATTGCAGCATATCTTTAACTTAATATTCTTGAATTTGGAACCAATAAAGCCTTAGCAAAATTTAATGCACAAAATCAACTTATGAAAATAAAAACAGCAAAAAGATTAATTTTTGAAAATAAACTTTATGGTATATTAAATATTAAATAGTATAATATAATTAATTATTAACTAAGTTTATTTTAAATTATTTTTTAGATATTAATTTTAGTTGTTCAATTTATCCTAATATTGGATCTAATATTCAAATTACTGATCCTTTACATGAAAAAAAGTTTGTCACAATGCACTTTTTTCTGGAGCATGGCTATTATTTCTTGAAAAATATTTAGCATAATATGATCAGATTTTAGAATTAAGAAAAATTCCAAAAAGTATTTTATATAAAAAGGATGCTAAGAATATTAATCATCAAGATGATGGAGCTGCTTATTGATTTTTTTGTTTTTTATTCCTCAACCAAGTTACTAATAACTTTAATACTAAAAAAATGAATTATTTGTTTTTAATTTGTTTTTAATTGGTTATTTTAACAGTTTAAAAAATTTGATTAATTTTTATACAATAACTAACAAATAATTTTTATTATACTGTAGGTAAACTAATCAATACATTTCAAAATCTTGAAATTTTACTACTTAAAAGATGCAAGATAGTAGATGGTTATGTTGAGATTTTTTTTAAATTATTAGAAAAATTATATTCAAGTTTGTGTACAGAATTATCCAGTATTTATAAGTATCAAAAAAAATTTTATAGCTTTAGCAACATTTAATATTTTAACAAATCTTTCTGAATCTATGGTATAGAATTTTTATTTATCTAAGTTGTTAACAATAATCTAATTATTGTATAATTTTTTTTATTTGAGATTCTTTTAACAATTGCCTACCAAGATTACTATTTACAATATCCTTTTACACCATAGATATATGGTTCAGAAGAATGCAAATATTTTTTTAAGGTAGCTTATTAGTTTCTTTCTAACTTTTTATTTAATGATTTAGTTGCATTGGTGCCCAAAATTGTATATATATACAAAGTATATTTTTTGGGTTCTCTCAGTATAGTATAGTAATTATGCCAACAGGTTTAAAAAAGATAATAATAATAGTTACAAAGTTAAAAAAGGATCTTATTCTTTTAGATTATATTTCACATTATTTGAATTTGAGTATAGCAAAAAACTTAGACATATTACAGAATTGGCCTTCAGATGATAAGATTAAAGTAGCAATTCACTATGTTTATCAACAAGTCACCGCACTAGCTAAAAATGTTCTTGGAATAGTAATAAATACTTAAATTCGTGGCTTTACAACTATTTTAAAAAATAAAGAAAAGGATCTTAAAGTAAAAACGAAATTGAATCTACTAATTTACAAAGTGTTGATAGTTTGCAAGAAACTGAAAGTATTTTTATATCTGTAGCAGTGGCAGAAATTAATACTTGGGATAAACTTAATGCTTTAACTGAAGTAAGAATTATGATTTAAATATTGTCTATTTATATTGGATATTAGGTTCAAAATTTCATTGAAACTATTACATATTTTTTTTTATTGTGTCTAATAAAAGGTTTTAGGATTAATGAAAATAACATATTTTATATAATATTCTGAGACTCCTTAATATTCTTCATTTTTTTTAATCGTATTTATTCGTTTCTAGATTGAGAAAGATGATAGTTTCTTTGATAGACATTTACAATTAGCCATGATATTTGGTTCTACACAATCTCAAAATCTTAATTCAGAGATAACTATTGATATTGAAGTTGTAAATAGAGTGCTTGAACTTTCTAAATTGGTTAACTAATATCGTTACTACAAAGCCTATACAGTCAACTCTTTCTAATCTGAACAGCCGGGACTGCTTTTTTTTACTATATAAAAATTTGAAAAAGTTTAGTTTTCAAAAAGTTATATATAGCTTATTTGAACTTTATAATAAATTTTACAAATATTCTAGAAGATTTTGTCCAGTTTAGAGAGAGTTTAATAGTGTTTGGTTAAGAGAGGTTCAGATTAGAGAGAGGCGACTGTATTAGCAAAGAATGAAAAGAAGAGTTGTAGGATCTTTTATGTGCACCTCAAGTAATAAATATAATAGCCTTATATTTATATGCACTGATCTGCAGAATTAGATCTAAAAATTGGGGTCGTTTAAAGCAGGGTGCAATCACGTGATATGGCGCCAATCAACTTGTTTGTTTTGATCAACCCAGATCAGCCCGACAAAGAAACAAAGAAGAAAAAAAGTGAAAAAACGCAAAAATACAAGAAACGAGCGTCAAAACCTACCTTGGGGCATTAACAAAAAATGTCGGAAAGGCAATTTTACTATAATACTATTCCTAACCCTAACCGCCGCTAACCCTTACTCTAACTTTAATTAAAAAGTCAAAATTATATAACTGCACCCTGCTTTAAACGACCCCCTAAAAATTAGTCTACTGATCTGCAAAAAGTCACATGTTGATTGGATAAAATTAAAAAAATTTTACATTAAATTTATTTCCTACCTAAAAAAAACAACAAAACATAAGCCAACACATTTCTCCAACCCAAACCCCATTTCTCACTTTGAAGAAATCGTAGAAATTAAATAAATATAGTAAAAAATACATAAATATTTAGAATTTTGATAAATTTAGCAGGTTGCGATATCGCAGGTTAATATTTAAAAAAAATTTAAAATGATAATTAGTTAGGGTTAGGGTCCGAACTAGTATTAATATTAGGTTAGAGGGTGCATATATATATACAAAATTAAGCGCTAAAAACTTTTAATTAGAAGCCCAAGACTAGTTTACTTAATGAAATTTCAATTTATTTAAAATTTTTGATTTTTTTTGTAATTTTTCCTAATTTTTCATTTGTTTTGTTACACAAGATCTTGTGATCTAATTGGCCAATCATATTAATCTGTGATATAGCAACCTGTGATATTTAACAACCTCCAATATTTAATATAAAATATAGTAAGTAAAAATTTATTATTTAAAGTATATAATAGGGTTCCGAAGTTCAGTTCAGTTTAATAGAGGTTCAGGTTCAGGTTCAATGAACCTGAAATGAACCTGAACCAGCTCTAAAAATTCAATACTGAACCTGAACCTGAACATGTTTTAAAAAATGTTCAGGTTCAGGTTCAATACTAAACCTAAACCTGAACCTGAACTTGACCTATGTTCAGTTCAGTTTAGGTTCATAGGAACACTAGTATATAATTTCTTGTAAAAATTTTATAATACGGTATTCATTTTATCCAATGCTAATTAATTTAATAAGCTATCCAAATTTATGTAGAAGTTTGAATAGTACCATACAGCATGGACTATAGTACCTCTATATCAAAGTATCTTTCTCAAAAAAATTTATATTGTGGAATATAAAATACCCGGCAGGTATATTCTATATAAAAAAATTTTTCATATTAGATATAAAAAATCACTTAGTATAGTACCTGAGTAGGACTCCGAACAATCTATATGCGATCATAGTTGAAAAATAGCTAATAGAGGCCGTTTTTTAAAAAAGGTTATATTTGAAAAGTAGGTATTGGAGAAAAAGGTTATATTTGAAACCCGCTAAATAGCAAAATAGGTATATTTGAAAGAATGCTAATGGGGTAATTTTTATAAATGTTATATTTGAAATGTGCTAATGAAAAATTGGACTATAATAGTAACTCAGAAGGTAAAAAGGAGAGAGAAGAAAAAGGAAAGAGGGTAAAAGGGAGAAAGAGAGAAAAGGGAGCAGAGTAAAATGTTTTTTTTTTTTTTTATGAAACGTTCTTTTTTTTTTTTTTTTAGAAAACATTGTATTTCATAAAAAGTTAAAGATAGGTAAAAGTTTTATTTAATATGTGAAATATAGCTTATATATACCAAACCAAAACAGCTAACCAAAAAAATTTTTATTATAATGCTCAAATATAACTTCACATAGATTATTTGGGTCCTACCTGAGTACTAATTTGGATTTTGTCTGTGAAATATATTATACCCGGGATACTATAGTTCGCATCAGGAAATTTTATATACCGTAAAGTCCCAAATATAAGCAACCCCTAAGCCACCCATTTTAGCCAAATTTTTTCAAAGGGTTGCTTAAATTCGGGACTTTAAAATATTCAATTTTATTGGTCAATATACCTTATATATAAATCTCCAATAAAGTTTATAATAAATTTTATATATGTTTAGCAGGGGTTGCTTATTTTATTTTCTTAGTATTTTGATCTCAAAATGAGGGGGTTGCTTATTTTCGGGGGTTGCTTATATTCAGGACTTTACAGTATAGATATTAATCGATATATAGCACTTAATCGTTTTATATCGATTATAAAATATCGCTATATATCGATTAACTGGATAAAAATCGATATATCTAAATCGATATATATCATTTTTTATATTAAATCGTTATATATCTATAAATCGATTATAATTGGAATTATTTAAAACAATATATAACGATTAACAGATCTTTAATGATTACACAGTGTTTTGACCACAATGATATATAACGATTAACAGATCTTTAACTATTACACAGTGTTTTGACTACGTTACAAAAATTTCATCCCAGATCACCGGATAAAAAAAAAAAAA
>QKWP01001197.1:36716-49494 GCA_003550325.1 Gigaspora rosea | reverse complement strand
TTTTTTTTTGTCATTTTTTTTATAATAATATATAATATATGTAATATTTAAAATATAATATATAATAAAAAAATAAAATTTTATATTAAATAGCGAAAACTTGTGAATATTGTATATTTAATAAATTAAAATATTATATAATAATAATAAATAAAAAAAAATTATAATTAAATTGCGAAAACTTGTGAAAACTTGCGAAAACCTGTAAAATGTTCAAAAAGCATGATTATGTGAATATAATAATTATTAATTGATATCACTATCAATAGTAATCGATTAACCGGATATATATCGATTACTATCAATATCGATAGAAATCGACAGGGGTGTTGAAAATCGATATATATCTTACCGGTTAGTAATCGATATATATCTATATATAAAATTTGCCGATGCGGATAGTACTGTAAAAAGTTAATTAAAGCAATAGCTAAATAAAAAAAATTAGCTTAATAAAGAATTGAAATAATAAAGATTGATTTATAATCTGAAATAACTTACTATTTCGTCCGATTTATTACAAGTGGAATGTCCTATGTTTGCCTTTTTCAACTCGTTTTTATAACAATACCCAATGTTATGTGAATAAGGAATGCAACTTTACTAAAATGCGCCTATAGTGCAACAGTTATACAATTTATATAATAATTTTATTTTTTTATTATACTGTTATACAATATGTTATATTTATTTATTCATTATATATGAGGACGAAAGCATTTCGGGTTCTAAAACTCGAAATTAAAATTTGAAGACGAAATAGTTTTTGACCTATTTACTTGAAAAACGAAATTATTTAATACTTTTTTTGAATAGATGAAATTATAAGAAATGTATCTATATAAATTTTATTTGTTCTTCCTTATAAAAAATTTTAATTTTTTCTAATAAAGACGAAATAGGCCTTTTTCAAAAATCAATTTTGGTGGTATCACTAAATACGATACAACATATACGCTATTCTATGTACTAAACACACTTACCCATTACTAACACTACTAAAAAAAACCAATCTATACTAATCTTATTGCTAAAACCTACTACAAAGCTTAATCACCCTAATTTCGACAATTTTGTCACTAATTCTATCATAATCATAGACCAAACCCAATCATTCTAACCCTAATCTCGACTACAAAAAAATCTACTACACCAATAAAACAATAGTAAATGGCATTGGTACAAGGGACCTAAAACACTTACTTCATCATCAACACTGATACAACAATATGTGTTATATTAGCATAAGAGGCGAACAGAAGTAAATCGTCAACTAACAGTAAAGATATAAGTAAATGAAAAGAAATCTACAGTATAAACAACATTAATAACAATTTGATACTACAAGCAAAAAACGTTAATAACAAAGACACTACTAGGCAACAGCAAGTAATGAAACCTACAAGCGACAGTACCTACAAATGACAAAATCTACAAGCAACAAAACATACAAGCAACTACACCTATGACAATAACATTACGTTAAACAATGACACCTATGAATACACATCTACAAGTGACGACTCCTACTACAAAAACATCTACAAGCGACGGCAAGCGAAAGAAAGATCAACAGGTACCAAAAAAATACCCTACATATATAAAAAAGTAGATTAGTACAGTAGTAAAAAAAACAATACATGTAAAAAAAAACATATTATTATGATTTTTCTTATGTTTGTCAAATAAGAGTCGCTATGTTTCCCTTAAACCATCTAGCAGGTAAATTTGCCCACTAAAATTATTTTTAAAAAGTTTTTTTGAGTTTTCTTAAAATTTATTTAAGCTTGACTCCCCCTATTTATTGAATAAAATTAAAGATATTCCTTTATATATAATATATTTAAATTTTATCATTTTATCTTTAATTTTGATAAAGATATTACATTTTCAAAAAAACTTATTTTTTAGTTTTACTATTAAAATTTTAAAAAGTTTCTTAAAATTTTATATGTTCCCGAAGAGAAATTTTGTAATTACTACTAAGTAAAGTTCAAATTTTGCTTAAAAAGTTGTAAAAGTTTTAATAATAAAAGTAGTGTAATTTTAAATTGTCTACAACTTTGGATTAATGTAATAGGGGGTCTATCTTATATTTTTATTGAGTAAACCTAAAAAAAACAGAAAAAATTTTAAAATTAAAATTTTTTTAAAAAATTATAAATTTTTTTTTTATAGGCAACTTCAAATTTTTTATAAATATTAAGCAAATAAAAAGAAGTTTTAAATAGTATATACCGTAAAGTCCCGAATATAAGCAACTCCCGAAAATAAGCAACCCCCCTCATTTTGAGATCAAAATACTAAGAAAATAAAATAAGCAACCCCTGCTAAACATATATAAAATTTATTATAAACTTTATTGGACATTTATATATAAGGTATATTGACCAATAAAATTGAATATTTTAAAGTCCCGAATTTAAGCAACCCTTTGAAAAAACTTGGCTAAAATGGGTGGCTTAGGGGGTTGCTTATATTCGGGACTTTACGGTAATCATAGTTTTTATTTAAAAAAAAAATTATAAAATATTTTGATTTTTTAAAAAAATAGATCAGATATGAATTTATAAAATTTAAGCAGCCAAATTTGCCTGCTGAACCTGAACGGTTTAAGGGATAAGTTTATTATGCTATAATGTAGTTAAATCTTTATGATATCGGGTCATGACCCTGATCAATATCTAATAAATTTAATTGGTCAATCTGTGTGTCAAATTACTGATGCACTATTGTGATCTGCAGATTTGCCAATATGAGTTAAATTTAGGTGCGTTAAAAATTTTGTAGTGATCTGCAGATCTGTCTATATGTATATCTCTTTTTAAATAAGTTTGCTTGCTTTGGTATTTTGTGCCAAAATCGATGGAAAATGAGAGCAAGACTTGAATGATTAATTAGTAGTCTACAGTTAAAGGGAACAAATTTCATAGTAAAAATTGGTGGCATGTGACTATTACCTTATATAGTAAATAGAATGCCATGTGCTTTAATTCATAAGAAAAAACTCTATAGTAAACAATTGAAAATACTTTTATCTTATGATTTATCAAATTGATTTTAATAATTTTACTACCATTAGAATTACAAGAATTAGCTTTACAACTTTCAATTAAGCAACAAGAAAGAGTAGTGATCTAAACTGGGTTAAACTGGTTTACCAATAACTAGACTCATTGAAAAAATCTGTAACCAGTTAACCCTAATTAAAACCTTTGGTTAACCGGTGAAACCTATAAATTATTTATAATAGTTCATTATCAGAAATAATAAAAACTATAATCATATAATTGATAATTGCAGTGCTATATTCGAATTTTTCGATTTATTTAAAATTTCATTGTAATTTTTGTCGATAAAAAATTTTGCTTTTGATGCAAAAGATTGAAATGAAAGAGCAGTAATGCCTACATTGCAAGCTTAGATTTTATCGTCCAAATCATGCAAGTTTTTTGATTGGTTGTATAGTAAATCTTGTCCGGAATCTCAATTAATGAATTGTATTCAAATATTGGTACATTTACAGAATATCTGGATATATCATTCATCATATAAAGCATTCAAAACATTCGAAACCTTATTGAATTTATAAGATCACTACAAATATATATTGTTCTAATATCATACTGAGTTTTTAATTTCGTTCTCTATAATATATCCGGGCCTTTTAATAAATATTTCTTATAATATATTGGGCCTTTACATTTTGCCAAAATATTTACCCGCATTATTGACCTGGGTTTGGTCTACTATTTCGCATATACCAGGAACATAGTTATGCTTGCACCGCGGAGTGTATGGTTTTCTGCCATCTAGAATGGTGAGTTCGCAAAATCTTGCATTTGATTGGACGTTAAAAATATATGATTTCACATGTTAATGTGCAATACAGTATACGTACTGTTATTCGTGTATGAGCACACCGAATTTGATATTCGTGTTACTCCGAGATATAATACCGTATGATAAAACAAGATATGAACTATTCTCTATTTCTATCAACCGAATTAATTTTAAATGTACTCATATAACGTTACTGGTTTTAGCGTGACTGTGTCGCACAACTACCCTAATTATATTCTATTTCAGGGTGAGGTAACCCAAAAGTACAGGTCACAAGCCTGCCAAGCCACATAGAGGAATCATATGAATAAAATGCTGGATTGCACAAACTGACATTTGGCCACGTAAATAAGTAAAATGAAAGAACCACATGATATGTAAGATATATATATGAAGTTCCTAATATGAAATTACGACGATTCAAACTAATATTATTCTGTTTTTGATTAAATAAAGTTTAAAATAGTTTGAACTATAGTATGACAATTAACTTAAATAGTATAACTATAAAATAACCGGTTAATCATGTTTAACCATAAAATAACCGGTTAACCATTAAAATAACCGGTTAACCATTAAAATAATCGGTTTAGCACTTGGCTAAACTGTAACCCGAGTGGTTCACCAGTTAATCCGGTTATTCACTGAACGGTTCAGATCACTAAGAAAGAGTTACTTAATAAAAAAATACTTTTATATATAAGCAAGTCTCATTTCTACACTATAGAAAAACATATGAATTTCTGATTTTGTTTATTATAAGATTTATTATTTTTGTTTCCTTTAATTGTGATTTACTAATTAATTGCTAAAACAACAAGCTTAGTTAGTAAGTTAATTTTAATTTAATACCTTGAATTAAAAAAAATGCATAAGATATACCTATTAATTGGATTAAGTGAGTAGCCAAAAGTAGAAACAATAGAATTTACTTTGAGATATTTTTTAAATTGCCAAAAATAGTACTGTAAACTGCCGTATAAACAGCCCGGGTCTGGTACATTCCACCAAAAAAATTAATTAGTAAAAAAAAGAAAATTATTAGTAAAAATGAGAGGGGGTCTGATATGTGGGGGGCTGTTTATACGGCAGTTTACGGTAATTTTAGTAACCAATATAATTGTAGATTCTGCTATTGTTATGATATAAATATCGCTAAAGATGAAAGACAACAATCTAAAATTTGCTGAAAAAAATAGTTTTTATGAACAAAATAATTTTGAATTTGGTTATAAAAATGATATAAATGACAATAAAATCACTAAAATTCAAAATTTAAATTTAACAAACATAGTAATACTTGTGGGCAACATAATCTTAAATTCAATTATGAAAAAGGCATAAGTGTTGTTGTGATGAAATATAATATTAATATTTAAAAATATTAATGCTTCAGTTATCTTTGAACTTTTTTTTAATTGAGTTTCATCTTAAAAAGTTGATTAAGCATGTCCAATCATTTCTACTTGAAAATAATGCTTTTTGGTTATTCAAATCTACTGAACGTAGTAATACTTGTGGGCAGCGTAATCTTAAAAAAAGGCATAGGTGTTATTTTAATGAAATAAGATGTTAATGTTTAGAAATATTAATGCTTTAATTATCTTTAATCTTTCTTTTAATTGCTTCCAATAAAATTCATCTTGAATAGTTAATTAAGCATGTCTAATCATTTCTATTTGAAAATAATGCTTTCTGGTTATTCAAACCTATCGAATATAGTAATATTCATAAGTAACATAATCTTTATGAAAAAGGTATAGACATTACTATCAAGCTTTGGTTTGATGATTTCTTTGTAAATCGGCACATTGCAAAGAGATAAAGTATGATAAAATAAGACATTAATATTTAGAAATATTAACGCTTCAGTTATCTTTAAACTTTTAATTGCTTTCAATAAGTTTCGTTTTGAAGAGTTGATTAAGCATGTCAAATTATTTCTACTTCCTAGTTATTCGAATCTACTAAACGTGGTAATACTTATGGGCGACATAATCTTGAATTCAATTATGAGAAAGGCTTAGGTATTAATATAATGAAATATGATATTATAGAAATATTAATGCTTCAGTTATCTTTGAACTTTTGATTGCTTCCAATAAGTTTTATCTTAAAAAGTTGATTTAGTATGTCTGATCTACTTATTTTTAGTATTAACTATTAATTTTGTTAGGAATTTATAGTTGGGCGGTAATACTAAAAAAAAAGGCATCATGGCTGCGCCTTGATGCTTTTTTTTTTGCAAACTGCCCAACGTTAATAATTATGATAAAAACATATATAAAATTCTAGTTTACTTTATTTTTATTTTTTATTAAAATATTTTTAATAAAATAAAAAAATATTTATATTTTTTATTAATAAAATTAATTATAATATAATTATTTTAATAAATTAATAAAAGCTTCAAATAAATTATTTCTATTTTTACGTCTCCAAATAAATTCATAAAGATGCTTTTCTAACAATTGTTTAGAGCAATTTCTTGTAGATATATTTAATTTTACGCCATTCCATAATCCTTCAACACTATTAGTGTGTACTCCTGTTCCTTGTTGAATTCTATTTTTGAATGATTTACTCTACGATGAATTATATTTAATTGGTCTAAATGACTATATCCTTTCCAATGATCTGTATGAACTATTGATTTTGGTCTTACATGTTGTTTAATTATTCTTCTTAAAGTTGGTGCTTCTCGATTTTCTGTTATAACAAAAAAGCATTTTTTTTCTTTGGTTCTTTCAGTACCACCTATATAAAATAAAAATTAAATAGTATATATTTTATTATTTTAAATAATTTTATTAAAAATTTTTTTATAACTTAATTACCTACAACCCAAAAATCTTCATATTTTTTGAATTTACTTTCATCAATTTTACAAATAATATTCTTTCCTCCAATAATATGATCTTCACTTGTTAATTTAGAAATTGCTAAATCTCGAAATATATTTGTAAATTTAATAATAGTAACTGATGAAAAAGTTGTCATCATGTTAATTAATATATAACTTAATTTGTATAACCAGAAATATCCTATTAATAAAATATCATTACATTTTATATTGCTATTTGAAAAAATAGTATTTTTAAAAACTGATTCTGTTTTGTTGCATTCTCGATTTTTGCATTTGTAATAATTAATATATCGAGTTATTTCTGAATTACAAATCTCACAACTTTGTTTATCTTTTAATATTTCTTTTTCTAATAAAAAATTTATACATTTTTCTTCATTAAAAAAAATAACTTGTAAAGATTTTAATGACATTTTTTTAATAATTAAAGTAAAAACATATATGCTTGTATTTATATAATAAATAATTAGTATCAATCAGTTTCTAGTTGTTATTTTTTTTTTGTAACTTCGCTACTCCCAAATTTCCTATTATAGGTGTGTATTGAAGCACTTGTTTATATATATTTTTTATTGGTTTCTTTTAAAAAATTTTTTCTTAATTTTAATACCAATAATCTTATAGTAATTTTTTTATATATGATTTAATAATTATATAATTTCATTATATGAATAAATTGCCAAGAAATTAAACAAGTTTTTGTTCGAATTTTATTTAATTAGAATATTCTTTTACTTTACAATTTGTATTTAAGAAAAATGTTTTTTAATTAATTAACTATCAATTTTGGAAACAATTATACTTTATTTCAAAAAAAACTATTTACAAAAATGTCTTTTTTCAAAAAAATCGTTAACAAATTTAATAAGCAAAATACTTTTACAAATGAAAACACATTTGTTGAAACATAGAAAAAAGAATCAAAATTCAAGAAATTTTTCAAGAAATTATTCAAAAAAGATGAAGAAAAAAAAGTTGTTAACCAATATTGGGATAATATTAATTATATTGAATCATCTTATTCAACAAGCAATAAAGAAGATTTAGATGTATCAACCTTATTATTCGTTGAAGAAGAAAATCCAATTGTTTTTGATAAATTTGAAACTAGCTAATATAAAATTTTCATTAGTTATGATAAATTTAAAGAATACTTGGTTGATGAAAATTTAATTAATATTGGAGCTACATATCGTTCAAAAGAAAAGCGTTTAAAGAATATTCTTGAGTTTTTGGAAGCTCATATCAGAAGCTATTTTAATTTATTTAATAATGGTTATAGTTATTATATCCAATACAATACTTTAGATTTAATGGAACATAGAAGAAAGAGCTATGTGAATGATTTTGAGATCTGGTTTCAAAATGTGAATTTATATTGTGAAAAAATTAAGTTAAATATATTTGGTCATATATGGATTTAGAAAAGTATTGTAATGCTTATTTATCTTATTAATTGTATTAATTTGTATTGTATTTATTTATATTATTTTAATAAAATTTGCACCAATAATATTTACATATCTATGAATTTACCAAATTAAGTAATTGATAAATCATGCGATTCTTAAAATAGAAACTCAAATTTTAATTGGTTTGAGTATCTTTTGTAAAAATCTGAGTACTTTAAATTTTGACCAATCAGAGCATGAACTCTTTTTGCAAAAATTCGAACCTTTTGAATATTAACCAATAAAAAAGTTATAATTTTCATTTTATTTAACAATATATATTTTAGTTTATAGAAAACAAAAAATAAAACTTAATAGTAAGCGTTACGGTGTTTAAAATCGTTGATAATACAATAATACAGTCGATGCTTGGAGCCTCAACACTCCAAGCATTGACTGAATCGTTGTAATTAATCGCTGATATTAAACGTTGTAACTTTGTTGTCCTCCCTCCTTTCTTTCTCTCTGCAGTGTTTGAGTATCGATTTTTTGATGTGTCATGAGCCTCTTTATTGAATTAAAACACGATAAATCGTGTTTTAATTCAATATTTCTCCTGACGACATCGTCAAATCTCAAAACAATTAAATATTGAATTAATCAAAAAAAAATATAAAATTATTTTTCTTTATTAAAATAATATGTTATTTAAATTTTTTAACTATTTTAGAATTATTATTAAAAATTTAAAAAAATAATTATATAGAGTTAATGCGCTTCTGAGCCGTGCTGGCTCATATTAGCAAAATCGCAAACAGTTTTGTATTTACTCATGAACACAATTTTCTATATGGTGAAAGTGTTTGACTAATTGTTAATATGCTGGACTTGTTAATTGTTAAAGGTAGTGAGATGCTTACGCGGGTTCCCACCCCCATGTTTTGCACTCGATAATAAAAAAAAATAAAATTATTTATCAAAAAAATCTTTGAATTAGACTTTATTAAAAAAATATAACAATTTTTACTTTATTAATTTTGAAATAAATCATCAATAAAGTTTAATCTCTTGGTTTTAATAAGCCAGACCAAACATAAAGGTAATATATAAAATATAAGTAAATAAAATATAAAGAAAAAGAAAATAAACCACCAAAATACTTGACAATAGAAATTACAACATTTTTGACAACATTTTCTAATATTATTATACATAAAATTACAAAATGTAAAAATATAAATAATTATTTTTTTAATAATAAAATTATAAATAGTTTTAAATATAAAATATAATATAAATATAAATATTATTAAATCAGTCACATATTGATAGTAAAAAGAATTTGACAAAACACAATAAATGATATTTAGTTTTGACTTTGAACAGCTAGTAAGAGTAAAATATGTGAAAAAAACATCAGATATAATTTTTAAAGTTAATATAATTTTCCAAATAAATAATTTATCGTTTTTAGTATTGTATTTAATAAGATTTAAATAATTGTGATTTAGAGTAAAATATTTTTGTCGAAGGTTTTTATTTGCATTCGAAAGTGTAGTATTGTCAATTTCAAGAATATTGTTTTGTAGTTCTAAAAGGTGTTTTAATTCGAGTAATTTGCCTTCAATTTCATTAATGTTGACATTTTTATTTTGAGTTTTTTAAATTATAATATATTTATATAAAAAAATTAAAGATAAAATTTATAAAAAAAAAAGATAAATTAGAAACTTTAATTATAGCCCAACCATTCCAAGCATTAATTTGTCAAAATTATAATATATTTCTTGTTTTATTTTATCTGGAAGAAAATTAATAAAATTTTCACTATATTTTTCTATATATTTTTGTAATGTTTCAATCAGTTCTCTTATTTGAAAATCTGTGAGTTTATAAAATATATTATCAAATTCTATTGCACTTTTGTTTATTTTTAATCTATCACATATAAAATCTTTTGATAAAGGATTTTTGAGATGATCTTTTAAATGTTCTTTAATCTCTTTTTGAGTAAATTCTAATTTGCAAATAGGACAGCTGAATTATCTTCTGGCTTATTATTATTATCTTCGTTATTTGGTGGCAAAAATGGAGTTGGTTTATTTTTTATTCTTGAAAATATTAATAACAAAGTAGAGTAAAATTCATCATCATCGTCTATTTTTTTATTTGTTTTAACTTTTCTTTTTTTATAATTACAATTTTTAAATTTTTTTGAATTAATACTACATCTGGCTACTTTCATTTTTGAAAAAAAAAATTTGTGTAAAATTAAGTGAAATATATGATATTTTTTTTGAAAACTATTGAAAATTAAGAATAGTGTTTAAATTCTCTATGTTTTTTTTGAATAATTGATGATTTCGTTTCAAAGTCAAAATCTGGTTTTCAAGTTTTAAATTCTTTAATTTTGTTTCATTTAAAAGGTTATTAAGATTTTTAATCTTTTCTTTATAACAAGAGGCTTGATTTTAATACAATCCTGTTCAGTTAAATTTTTTTTGAAGCAGTATTTGCAAATATTTGGATTTTCTATAGAAGATTCGCATTTAATTTCTTGGTTTCTACAGTTTAAACACCTTGTTTTTGCAGTTTTTGTTTTTTTTCTCAATTTTAGATTTTAAGGCTGGTATTTTAAGAAAATTTTATTAAAAAATAAGAGAAATTACACAATATTTATATATGTTCTTGATAAATTCTAAAAAAAATTAAAAATATTTTCAAATATGAAAAAAATTATATTTTTTTACATATACTTTTGAAACCTAAATAAAGAGAATTATTTTTGTTTTTTCTATTAAATTCTTCATGAATAGTTTCTTCACTAATATCTAATTCTATATCTTCATACATATCAAAATTATCTACTATATTTTCTTTTGCTTTCAATGATTTTTGATAATTTTGTTGAATTTCAAGTTGCTGTTGATCAATAATATATTGTTTTTGTTTACCTTCAATTTTTATTCTTTTTGTATATTCAGAATCATCTGAATAATAACTAGATACAGAAGAATCATATTCAATAGAATTATCAATTTCAAATTTACTAATTGATAGTTTTTTTTTTTATTTAATTTATTAATTACTAAACAAGATTTTTCAGTTTTACTTGATTCTTCTTGAGGGTCTTGATATGTTTGATTTTTTTTTTTCACTTGATGATACTAAAATCATTTACCAGGATCAGATTTTGGAATATTTGTAACTACTCTATCTGTTTTATTATTAATATTTTCTATAATAGAATATTTGTTAATAATATTATCCCAAGATTGTCTCCAGTAAAATAATCCTGTTTTAACATCTTGATATATTTCTCCTTCAATTCCAAGATCTATTGTAACTTTTTTTACTTCTTCTAAAGTTGTTCCTTTATTAAATTCAATATCAAATATTCTCTCATTAAATTCTTTCTTGTTTCCTTTTTCAAAAATACGGATAATATCACCTTTACCATTTTCATCAATCGATTCTCCCTCATATTTAATTATAAATTTAACTCTTCGAATAAATGCATCAATATCAATAGAAGAATTATTTTTTAGTAATCTTGTATAAAGATTTTCTATAGGACCATTGGAGGTTATACATATATACATAGCTACAATATATGTTTTTCCATATTTTACATTCATTTCATAGTGATTTTTGTTGGTTAACCTTAATAAATTTGTCCATGAACAAGATCTATAAAAATCATCTAATAATATCGATGTATCTCGATTGTAGTTAAATTCTTCATTGTTATATTTTTCCCACTATTCATTATCGGCTTTTTCATATATTCCAGGAAATAAATCTTTACAAATTTCACTTTTACCCATTCCAGGATCACCATAAATATAAATAATTATTGGTTTCCAATATCTTTTCATATTGTATAATGGATTTAATGTTTTACTTTTCATTGCTTTTGCAATTTCTCTTAAACCTTGAGGGGTGTAAGCCCATTTTTTACATTTTGGTGCGAATTTAACAATTGTTTCATTAACATCTTTTTCATTTAAAATATCACTAACAGCCTCAAGATAAGCATCGTCATCATTATCGTTATCTTCTTTTTGGTTTTTGAATTTAGATTCATCATATATGAAAACAAACGGTCCAGCATATTTGGATTTTCGCTTATTCGGGCAAATAGTCTTTCACAATTTTCATTACAAAATTTACATCTTTTAGTAAGATCAAAAAAATCACATTTACATTTTTCACCTTTTTTAGGATTGGGATTATGTAAAGGATTCTTACAATGATCGAAATCTTTACCACAATAATCTAAACACTGTTCTTCTGTTCCATTTGCATGTTCAATATGAGGATTTGCTTGAAAAATTTTTTTAATACCAGAGCCTTTTTTAGTTTTTGAATTGTAAGATCCAAGAGCTATTTGTTGTTTTTCTTTTCTAACTTTCACATAGCCTTGAGCATGATATTTACCGGGTTCTTCTGATTTACGATTTAATTCAAATTGAAATTTTAATAAAGAGAATGGACATGATTCTTTATTAAATAATTGTATAATATAAGAATGAAATGTATCAAGTCGTTCATATAATGTAAAATTAAAACTTCGAAATCGAGATTTTGATATTATTGTCATTTTAATAAATATACTATAAATAGAAATTATGTAAATCAATTTATATGAGTTTTTTTTTGAGAATAACTCATGTAC
>QKWP01001197.1:0-33860 GCA_003550325.1 Gigaspora rosea | reverse complement strand
TGTAAAATTAAAACTTCGAAATCGAGATTTTGATATTATTGTCATTTTAATAAATATACTATAAATAGAAATTATGTAAATCAATTTATATGAGTTTTTTTTTGAGAATAACTCATGTACAAAATAAGTCATTTTATACTTTTTTTTATATTAATAATTAATAAAAATGATATAAGGGCAGTGTTATTAATCACCTGATTATTTTTTATCAGAGGCCTACCCCCCTCCCTCTTCCTCAATATATAAATAGTCAGATTCTTATATATAATTTCAACTTTTTTTACCCCCTCCCCCCCTAAAAAATCACCTGATTTTTGTTACTCCCCTAATATTATTGCTAAGTTCAACTTACTTTAATATGTTTTTTTTTATAGTAAAACATAGTAGTGAGTGTTTTTTATTAGACTTTTTTATTTTTTTTCTATATTAAAATACAATTTGATATCATTTTTTGTTAATAATATTGCGTTAAATTGCAATAAAAATTATGTGCTTTGTAGATTAATTTTTGTTTTGCTGTTCAAAGACTAAAAAGCGAATAAAAATTATGTGCTTTGTAGATCAATTTTCATTTTTAGTTTTTTTTATTTGTCACATGGGTAAATTGTCACTTTTTGATATTTTTCAAGTAATATGCCGATTGAACTCAGCAGATTAATTAGTAAAAACATAGTAGTGAGTCGTGAGTGATTTATTTGGACTTTTTTTATTTTTTATTTGTCACAACTACTCATCACACCCCTACAATATTTACTGCGATTTGAAATATAAAAATTATGCACTTTGTAGATCAATTTTCATTTTTAGTTTTTTTATTGTCACATGGGTAAATTGTCACTTTTTGATATTTTTCAAGTAATATGCCGAGTTGAACTCAGCAGGTTAATTAGTAAAAACGTAGTAGTGAGTCGTGGTGATTTATTTGGACTTTTTTTATTTTTTATTTGTCACAACTACTCATCACACCCCTATAATATTTACTACGATTTGAAATATAAAAATTATGTGCTTTGTAGATCAATTTTCATTTTTAGTTTTTTTTTTATTTGTCACATGGATAAATTGTCACTTTTTGATATTTTTCAAGTAATATGCCGAGTTGAACTCAGCAGGTTAATTAGTAAAAACATAGTAGTGAGTCGTGGGTGATTTATTTGGACTTTTTTTATTTTTTATTTGTTACAACTACTCATCACACCCCTACAATATTTACTGCGATTTGAAATATAAAAATTATGCGCTTTGTAGATCAATTTTCATTTTGGATAATACTCATATCATGTGATCCAGATGTACTTATTTTTAGTATTAACTATTAATTTTGTTAGTAATTTATAGTTGGTGGTAATAGTAAAAAAAAAGGGTCCGATCATTTCTATTTGAAAATAATGCTACTTTAAAATCTGCTAATGCTAGTTGCTTTGGACAGTCTAACTTTGGATTTAAAAAAAATATGCTCTACAAAGATGAAGGGAAGCATTTGAGTGGTTTAATTTAGAATCTGTTGAAAAAGCAATTCATAAAAGCATCTAAATGGTATTTAAAATTTATTGAAAATAGTAGTTC
Source organism: Gigaspora rosea (assembly GCA_003550325.1). Lineage (NCBI taxonomy): Eukaryota > Fungi > Glomeromycota > Glomeromycetes > Diversisporales > Gigasporaceae > Gigaspora > Gigaspora rosea. The sequence continues at coordinate 32,294 of QKWP01001197.1, read as the reverse complement.
TAATAGGAAATGTGATCTTGGATTTTACTATAAAGATGGTATTGGAACTATTATAATAAAAAGAAGGCATTAAATGGTATTTAAGCTATTCTTGTATGATAATTCCTTTGTTACTACTTTTGACTGCTCAAATACTAAATGCATATAATTTAGATTAGCAAATATTCAATTTTTTTTTAATAATAATATAATTTAGTTTTATGTCTGTTCAGATTCTAGTTTTTAATTTTATTTTTTAGAGTTGGCAGAAATTTCAACTGCAAATATAAATCAGGTGCATCTAGCTAAACAAGGAGAGTTTGGAATTGGACTAATTAATAATACAATTTTTTATTGCACTTTATTACAAAAATTCTAATTTTTATTCTTTTATTAATTTACATACAAAGATTGATGAGCTTTCATATATTTCTGTAAAAGTTTTTTCCACTTTGCTATGGTTTATTTTCTTCAATTTCAAATGATAGGTTTACAATTTTTACACATATTTCACCTTTCTCTTTTATCTATTATTCTGGAGAAGGTAATTTTGCATTATTTGATGAGAAATTAGAGTTATTAACCATTAATAATTCGATATATAAATTGTTTAATTGCCAATCCAGATAAGATCAGCAATATTTCTATATTTAGAATTGGGGCAAAACAAATATATAAACAAGGTAGTACAAAATCTAGATTAGGCCTGTATATATAAAATTTTTATATGATTTAAAGAATTTTAAAGACATTTTTACTCATATCTTCTTATCTACTAGTCCGATTTTAATGAAATTTTACAAGTATATGCACAAGAACTTGCTCTACAACTTTACTTATATCAAAAAATAATAATATTTACTTAGTACAAAAAAAACTTTTTATTAGGCTAAAACAGATTTACTAATATATTGTTTATATATTTGTTTATCCCCAATTCCAAATATGGTAATAATATAGCTATAGTGCCGATCTTATCCAGATTGGTAATTAAGTATTTTGATACTCCTGATATGAACAAAGATTGCAACAAATTTTATAATTTTTTTTGCAATTTTATTAATAAAATATAAAGAATTTGTGCAATTTAATAATTTTTATTTATTATTTTTAATTTAATTTATTTGTAAATTTAATTTTTATTTGCAATTTTATTAATAAAATATAAAGAATTTGTGCAATTAAATAATTTTTATTTATTATTATTTATTTTTGAGTTTTACTAAAACGCATCTATGGTGTAGTGTTACAAGCCGTAAGGTTTTTATCAACTGGCTTAACCAGCTGATAAAAATATCGGCTAAACGGCTGTCAATGGCAAAATTGTATTCGAAATTATCAAAGGTTTATTTAATTTTTTTTTGCAACCTTATATAGGTATATCAAATTATAGAAATTTTACATAACTTTGTGTAATTTTGAGTAAGATTCATTAAATAATTTTGAACACACAACATTTAGTTTCTTAGATCAAATTTTTAGTAATTCAATTCAGGTTGTACAGTATATTCAAATCAAATATGATGCAATAATACTGACCGAATTTTTATAACTCTGTTATTTTATGTATGTTGTGATGAAATTTAATTTTCTGAAACTTACGTAAAATTACATGTAATTACTTAATATTACTTAATACAGCCCGGCATTAAACACTCTGGCCTAAATTATGTTATAGTAATCATATGATTTTAAGAGGTCCCGAACAATATATATAGAGATTACATTGAAATTTTGGCTAAAAAGGTTACTTTTTTACAAAGATGTTATATTTGAAAAGTGGATATTGGTCAAAAGGTTACACTTAAAAGTGGATAAAAGCTTTTAATATTATATTATTAAAAATAGATAAAATTAATAAGTTTAAATAAGCTATATTTAAAATTTGGATAAAAAAAAATTTTTTTTTAAAAAAATTTTTTTTGAGAAAAATATATTTTACAAAAGAAATTAACTAATGTTCACCACAGGTGATTATCACCTGTAATAAATAAATAAATAAAAACAAACAATTTTTATTAAGTAAAAGTTAATTTTTTTAATATTAGGGTAAGGGTAAGAACTGGGATAGGGCAGGGGGGCATAGTTTATACCAAAATTTTACAATGAATGTTTTTTTTGCATAAAAAAAGTAGTTTTATAGCAAGTTTTTAGGCTAGAAGCAATTTTAGCAATTTTTTAAAAATTTCTTTGTTTTGTTATACAAAGATTGATTTGCATGTTACACCTGATCCTGAATTTTAATTGGCAAATTGACTATAGGTGATAATCACCTGTGGTGTAAATTAGAAATATTCTTTACAAAAAATTTTTTTTGAAAAAATTTTTTTTGAAAAAAATTTTTTTTTGAAAAATTTTTTTTTGAGAAAAATTTTTAAAAAAAAGTATTGTTATATTTGATAATTGGTTAAATTTTATTAAATATTAAAGCTTATATGTAAAATATGGTTAATTAGCTCTAATAAAAATTTTAAAAAGTTTATATTAAAACTAATGTAACCTCTATATATATTGTTCGGGGTCCTATCTTAAGCAATATTAGCCAGCCAATCATATTGCATCAGCTGGCTTAGTCGGCTAAGCCGATTTAGCCGCGGCTGCTTCAGCCAGCTTGTAACACTACTATGATGTTTTATACCACGTTATACAAAATGATTAGNGATTGATAGTAAACCTTGATTGGTTTCAACCATTCGATGGTGTATCGCATAGTACTAGTGTATTATATGCATCCATTGCGAATCTGCCACGTGACATTCGATTTAAGCGTGAAAATATGTTAGTTTTAGGTATATTACCTGGGCTGAATGAAGTGAGTTTACATAAAATAAACCATTATTTTTTCCCAGTTGTTGACGAATTAGAGTCCCTTTGGCATGGTTTGGCACTAAATTCAACAGCCGAGTTTTCAGAAGGAAGAACGATTCGTGCTGCTTTGATACTAATTTCATGTGATATTCCAGCTGCTCAAAAGTTATGTGGGCATATATCGGCATTAGTAACATGTTATTGCTGCAAGAAAAGTGCTAATTACGTTAGGGGAGTAACAAAAATTAGGTGATTTTTTAGGGGAGGAGGGGGGTAAAAAAAGTTAAAATTATATATAAGAACCTGACTATTTATATATTAAGGAAGAGGGAGGGGGTAGGCCTCTGATAAAAAATAATTAGGTGATTAATGATACTGCCCTAATATTTGTAGTGTTTCGATCCTATTCTTTAAGGGCCATCCGGATTAAATTCGGATCCTACTTTGTGTACCCGGATGATAATCCGAATTCAATTATTGAATCCGGATTCTATATGAGCACAAAGTGCCATCACTTTACTCATTACATTTATTTGGCTACAAATGCTAATAAGAAGCTGTTATATTTGGAATATACAAAATTTAGTTTATTTCAAATATCTAACAAAATGAAATGCCAATTCGAATTTAATAAATTAACAAGAAACGTGCCAGACAAATGCAGTGAAATATGCAAAATATAATTAATTTTTGTATATCAAAATATTAAGATAGAATTTGGTGTAGGAAGTTCTATAGCAAATTAATATAAGTTTTTTTTTTTTTAGTTGTTACTAGTGATTTGACCGGGTAGGTGTCACCCGGATATCCAATAATTTTCCGGATAAATGCTATCCGGATTGGTCTGTCTTATTAGAATTTTATATGATACCACACATAGATTTGATTTTCATAGTGTACCGAACACCCCAATGCAATTAGCTCGTATTTGAATTAACAGGTGTGGTTTCTATCACAATTTACTGTAAAATTTTGTTGCAAAACTTACCGATTATTGTGGTGATTACTGTAAAAAAAATTTTCTGTACGGATGACCAGAATATCGATTAGTATTCGCAAACCCATACCATACTGATCTGCTACTAGGAAATCAGAATCTGATATAAGTCAAGCAAAAAAATGAAATTTTTTATGTGTAACCTAGAGTGAGTTACACTGATTGATAATCATCATGGGGCCCATCATTGCTCAAATTCTATTGGTTCTTTCGGGCGGACATTGCATAGATGTGCTTTTAAATGTGCTAGAACGTAATAGTCCTCACTTTGCTTCGGACAATAATTTCGGTATTAAGTTAATCAGAAGGGGTGTAAAATACCCGGTGATTAAACAATTGTTAATGAATTTGAATTGTGATAATTGTGATGTCATCGCTATATTAGTTATTTACTTTATTGCTATATTAGTTTTAGCACATTTTGGATATAACCATGATTTTATTGGTTGGTAGATCAACGAACTACAAGAATCGCTGAGAAAATTAGATAATCTGGGCGGCAAAAATTCTGACCAAAAATCTACGAAAAATGGAAAAAAACTAGAAATCAATCATCTAAATCTTTGGTGGAATGTAATTTTTCTTAATATTCGCTAATATATTCGCTATTTTTTATTGATCTCATGTTTTCTTTTTATCTATTGTAGAACAATTGTTCTTGTTCTTCTTCTTGCGCTTGCACTTGCACTTATTCTTGCACTTGTTCTTGAACTTGAGACCATTATATAAAGCGCTTTCAAATTCGTGAAACTTTGATTGACTTTTTGCTATTTTTTCGACCAAAATAATTTGTAAATGTTAGGTAATCAAACAACAGAAGCAAATTTGGCAAATTCACATTTCACGATTTTAAGAGAAGAGTTGTTAAAGTTAACAGCTGATTTGAAATAGTGGGACACGTGATGAATATATGGATCATCTGCAAATTTCAATAATTATTTTTCGGTAATAACTATAATTTTATATTATCGAAAAACTATGCGACAGGGTGAAACCTGAGTTGTGAAATAGTGAAACCTGCTATGATCATCACGTGAGGGTGAAACGGATTTCACTATTTCGCAACTCAGGTTTCAAAAATATCATCATCATGTGCAAAGGGAGTGTAATATATTTAGTGTAATATATTTATCGTCCAAATTGACAATCGTATGAATATTTAGGATTATGATCCGGATAATCCTTATCCTTAATCCGTAAATATTACGGATATACCCGGTTAAAATTAACGAATACGGATATCCGTATTCAATCCGAATCATCGGATCCATTCGGATTAGCGGATTACGGATCGAAACACTAAATATTTGTTTTTTAATTTATTTGTAAATTACAAATTTTTATATAGGTTATATTTAAATTTTGGTTAAAAAAATTTAATTATTCATGCTTATATATAAAATTTGGTTAAATAACCCCAATATAAAGTGGATAAATTTTACAAAAATTTTATATTAACGCCAATATAACTATATATTATTCGGAGTCCTGCGCTAGCCCTAATCCGAATACGCCACACCACGTGATGGTCACGTTACTGCAAAAGACTCCTGGCGGGGCCACAGGACTGCCACAGGACTCCGGATAATACTGATAAAGGTACAGTAAATTTTCAGGCGTTTTGCCCGCTTTAAGGTCCCAATTTTCGTCTATTTACTTTTTAAATTACAAAATTTATATACTGTTTTGTTTCGGAATGTTCTCAAAAAAATTTGCCCTTGCTCGTATTTCGGAATGTTTCGGAATTTATTGAAGTCAGCTCTTTTTTAATACCGGCATAACATTATTATTTAAAAAGCCTTTTTAACAACGTAACCTTTAAAAATATTTCAAAATTCTATAATCTTACCTCTATTAGTATTATTCAGTGTCCTGGTTCAACTAATCGATTAGCGTGAAATCACCCTTTACTTCTAATTACTCTAATTACTTCTAATTACTTTTAATTACTTCTAGTCAGATATATGTAAATGCCATCTCCGATTGGACAAGTATACTACGCCACTTCCGTCGACAAATATCACATAGAAAACTTCAGTAACCATAAAATTTTTCTTGGCGAACAATATATATTCCTTATTTGATAATATTTACTAACACTAAACAACATAAGGACAGGATTTTCTAAGCGTCCAATAAAAGCTTGGGAAAATTAAACTCGATCAGCGTTAGCGTTAGAAAATCTTTTCTGATTTTGATCACTATTACAGTATTATTTACTACTATATTTACTATAGTATAACGATAGTACAATTTTTTTCATTTAATTTCCATTGCGAAGTATCAAAGTAATACAAGGTTATAGCTGTATACAGGTATCCTGATACTATGTGACTAAAGTACAATCACGATTGAATCTTGCCCCTCTGAGCTTTGTACCACAGATTTACGAATTTATATAAATATGTTAAGTCAAAAAAACGGATAATATTTTCAACCACCGGTTTTATATCAAAATGGAAAGTGAAGTAAGAGGCAAAGAAAAAAAGCACTTGCATGATAGAATTTTTGTAAAAAGGCCAATTTTATGTTGCTGTTGCATCAATCTTCGTGTAGGGGTGATAATTATAACAGTTTTGCTATTGGTAGGTTATAACATTTTTTTAAAAAAATTATATACTGTAATTTTAAATCATTTTTGTCAATTATTTTTATTTAGTTACATGGAATATGTGAAGCTGCAATAGCATTCTCTGGAGTTGAAAGTAAATTAATTATTTATTTTTTATATTATTATATAGCCTTTTAATAATTGATCTAATCTTTTATTTTTTTCATTCAATTCCTGGCTTTATTCAAGAAAAATCCAAATTTATTGCAAATTTTCTCACGATTATTTTGGAGTTCTGTAATTCTTCTTATATTATTACACCTGATTGAATTGATTTTTTCTTTAGTGTGGCGTGATGATATAATTGAAAATTGTGAGAATGATATAAGTTATTTGGTACCTTCAAATAGTAGCACTTCAACGGTTCCCTATAGCCCAAATGCTCCTAATCAGAATGTGATTAATAAAGCTTGTACTCAAGGTGTTAATTTGTTTTTATTATGGTCAGCTATAAAATTTTTAATTTTTAACTTGTTACTTTCTGTAAGTATATATAATAAATATATTTATGAATTACATTTAGTTTATTATTTGAAAATTATTTATTTATCTAATTATTTAATCGGTTGTTTTTTATAGGTATATTTCGGTACTATAGTTGAAGCTTTTAGTAGAGAAGAGCTTCAAAAACAAGATCTTCAAAAACAAGAGCTCATCTCTTAATAATATCCTCAACTAGATCTCGAAAAAAAGATGTATTTATGGATACTTAAGGGCATAATTTAAAATTAATTTTACATTTCTATGACATTTTGTATAATATGGTTCCTTTATTTGTTTCATAACACAGTCCATTAATAAACTTCAAATAGTTAATTTTTGTGAGCATGCTTGGATAATTGTAATTATATATTGTATTTCAACATTCATGATCAATAAAGAAAATATACAGAACATATTTACAGTATGTCTTTTTTTTCATATTTATTACGAAAAACCATCTGCCAATATGTATCAATAAACGCTTACTTTATTACTGTATTTGTCCGTTATAGAAAATGTTTTAATCAGACAATTCACACGCGCTCTTATCTAATTCAAAAATATAAATCTTATATAGGAAATCTATTCATTTTACGTGTTTTAATCTACGATAATTATATTCTGTTAGGATCGTTAATATTTCATAAATTAAAGGGAATTTTTCTATTGTAGATTTTTAAGTCGATGCTGCAAAGTCCCCCAACAACAAACCCCTAGCTAATACTGTAATAACGATAATACAGTGATAACAATGGTAAAGCCCTTGCCTGAAGTTACACTTGCCTAAAATTACCTAGCTGATTGATCTAATTTCAGGGGCTAATTTATGTCAATTAGGCAACTTTAGGCACTTGATGTTACAACTTTAGACAACTTTAGGCAGGTGTCAACTTCAATCGTTAAAAAGGCTGAATTTGAAAATCAAATATCTTTTTTTTTCTAATTTAGGGGGTCGGTTAAAGTGGAGTTAACTCAATATCTGATATATGATCTACATACTGCATAAATTGAATTCTTGATATCTATATATAAAAACCCTTCAAATGCATCAAAAAGGTAGCCCTAACCCTAACTAAATTTCACTCCGCTTTAACCGACCCCTAATTTAGGAAAAAGAAATCATTGATTAAATGACCAAATAGCGATAGTCCATTATTAATACAAAAAATGTCTAAATTTATACAAAAATATTGATGATCCAAGATAAAAAAGCAAAATATAATTACTAATGATGATCTAGTCGCAAAGGTAATAAATAATGGTGGATCGTTAATATGGATTTGTTATAACAATTGGACGCGTGAATTAACACGCACAAAATACAGTCTTCCTCCTCTATCATCACTCGGTTTGTTTTACACAAAAAACATGTGCTTATAAAGATTTTACTATGATGTGTATGTGCTTATAAAGTATTTTTTACAAGTTTATTAATGAATTTTTTCAAAATTTAATGTGATTATATAGAATTTGTGATTATATAGGTGGTGATTATAGAGGAGTACGACTGTAAAAGATAATTTATGTCTTTTTCGCGTAAAGCCTAAAAGTTATACAGTAAGATTTATACATTTCGAATTCCGCACTTAATTCATTTAACGTTTTTTCAGAATTTTTTTTAGGATGAGCCCATGATAGAAAGTTTTTACAAGAGTCTTTTATGTATGATCCTGCTAATATTCCAATTTTACCTGCCCATGAGCCAAGTGGATAAACTCTCTCTTCTTGTTGTACAAGAGTTAAAGTTGGCATTGATGACATTAATTCTCTGTGTTGCTTTATTATCAAAAGGTTTATACCTATGGAACGAAATCGGTCATGTACTATAAATGAGAATTGGCTAATTAAAATATAGATTTAATATCAATTAACAGTTAATATAATATCAATTAATATCAATTCAATAAATTTCTATTTACCAGAAGTATTAAATTGAGACATGAGAGGTCCGGGATTATAACAAGTCGTATCTAGGTCAGTTATTTCCAACCAACCACCAGGCTTTAAAACACGGCAACATTCTTTATACACGATGTTTTCCCAATCAGAAGATGTGATATCAAATATCAACATCTGTGCATGTACATAATCAAACGAATTATCTTCAAATGGTAATCCTTTCAAAATATTGTGTTGAATGAATTGGACATTGAATGGTTTTATGTTTGGATGAAGTTTTAAAATATCAATTCCAATGTATTCGGATTTTTGATAGTCAGCGGCCATTTCACAAATCCACGTACCGGTACCTGAACTTATAATATATATGATTCTTAAGTTATTACGATTCTTAAGTTATAAAAAACGAAATTTATATAAAAAAGTTTTTTTTTTTTACCCAACATCCAAAACTCTTGCTCCTTTTTTTAAAGCATCATCAATTGGTGATGAGAAATTCCCTTGCCATACCTCTCTCATAATGTTTTGTCCTAAATTCATTTGATCGCTCATCTAACAAAGATAACGATAAGAATAAACAAACAAACAAATAAATAAATAAATTAAATTAATAAATAAATAATACAGTGTATATGAAAAAAATAATCATACGAATTCTGTGTCATTTTCTTCGAAACTATGAACCTTCTTTCTAATAGATTGTTTATTTCCCATTGTTTATATTATTTATCAAATAATTCAAATAATTTAAAATTTGAAATTTCCTTGTGTTTTGGCAACTGTATTTATGTCATTAATAATATTTCTATTTATGCACATATTAAAAGAACTACATTTAGAAAAGACGGTAATTGGTTCTCTCATATTTAAAATTTAAAAATTCATAACCATTAATAATATCTAAACTATCAATAAATGAATTTTTTTTAGGTAATATTAATTGTCTTTGTCATAAAGATTTTCATATTCTCAGACACTCGTGAATAATAATCGTCATCGTAGTTTACTGTGTAATTAAACTGCATTTTAAATTTAAGCTCAGTTACTAACTTTTTTTTTAGTGGAATACTGGGTTCGTGCTGAATTCTTAGGGAGGACGATCAAACATATGACGTAATATTTTAGTGATCTTATTGATCTTATTCGATAATAACAGGACCCCGAACAATACATATAGAGGTTATATTAGCTTTAATATAAACTTTTTAAAATTTTTATCTACTTTTTATTAGAGCTAATTAACCATATTTTACATATAAGCTTTAATATTTAATAAATTTTAACCAAATATTAAATATAACAATACTTTTTTTTAAAAAATTTTTTCAAAAAAAATTTTTTTCTCAAAAAAATTTTTTTTAAAAAAAAATTTTTCTTAAAAAAAAATTTTTTAAGAAAAAAAATTTTTCTTAAAAAATTTTTTTTTCTCAAAAAAAAAGTTCTCAAAAAAAAATTTTTCTCAAAAAAAAATTTATCTCAAAAAAAAAGTTTTTCCAAAAAAAAATTTTTCTTAAAAAAAAATTTTTCAAAAAAAAATTTTTCTTAAAAAAAAAATTTTTCTTAAAAAAAAAAATTTTTCTTAAAAAAAAAATTTTTCTTAAAAAAAAATTTTTTTCAAAAAAAGGTTTTTTTAAAAAATTTTTTCTTTATCCAAATTTTAAATACAACCTATTTAAAACTTATTAATTTTATCCACTTTTAATAATATAACATTAAAAGCTTTTATCCACTTTTAAATGTAACCTTTTGACCAATATCCACTTTCCAAATGTAACATTTTTGTAAAAAAGTAACCTTTTTAGCCAAAATTTCAATGTAACCTCTATATATATTGTTCGGGGTCCTATAATAACAAAGTCGGCTAAACGGCTTTTAAGGATTGACAGACCGATTTTATTAAGAAAAATTATAAAAAAGCCGAGATTAAATTTTTGGGCGAAGTTCCGAAAATAAATTCGGCCAGTCGACTAAGGCTTAGTCATAGTCGTGCATGTTTATCAATTTATTCAATGATATGACAAAGGGGGTATTCAGATTGGATCATAAATATATATGGCTTTCTGGAAAGATATACCGACACCATCTTCGTGCAAATTATAATAATTACAGTAACAGTTAAAGGATCTTTGCTATGAAAATCACCCTCCAACATTTCCGATCGGGCAAATTCGGATAAAAACCAACCCGAATACTGGAATAGCGGTTCATATTTATATGTAAATCATCTTTACCTTTATCGGACTCAATAGTTTATTTAATAACATATAAATAACATATAAATATGAACCGCTATTCCAGTATTCGGGTGGTTTTATCCGAATTTGCCCGATCGGAAATGTCGGAGGGTGATTTTCATAGCAAAGATCCCATATGACCTCATATCTCGCGTGAAATAAGAAAATCTTAGTGATTAATAATATGTATATCTTATATATTTGAGCTACAGTATCATCAAAATCTATAATCCGCTGATAATCTACATATTAGAATAGTCCTCTAGCAGAGCTCGATGGCTACGTGAATGGAGATGAAGAAACTAAGTATCCATTGACTCCATTCAGAGTTCCATTGGCTCCATTCGCAGCTCCCTTGCCCTCTAGTCAACTTTAAACCAATTGTATGCCACGAAAACGAATTGTGCGACTAAAAAAATCTTAAAGTATATGTCTCGTTTTATAAACTATTAAAGTAATTCGGAAAGCCACGAAGTAATTCGGAAGTTAGATGTTTAAACGTTTGAGTTTAGCCTATAGGTGCAATAAATCGATTAAACTCAGCAATTTATGCTTTCTTTTTATTTGTGAAAACTTATTCTTCGTAATCCCAACTAATAAAGAAACCTGAGGAGTTCAAAGCGAAGTAATGGCGTTTAAAGGTTGTTTATGATTTTTTTTATTAGTTATTAGCGTTCTAGAATAGGTTTAAACATTTATTTTTTATATTTTTTTTGATTCGTAAAACAGTATTTTTAATAAAATTTTGATTTGTCACAATTTTTCTGCAACAAGAGGTTTAAAGTCATCGAGATTCATGGTAAAGACTCCTACCAGTATTACCGTAATTTAATCATCGATATTATACATTTTTTGTTTTTTGTGATAAGTTCAAAATCTTGATTAGCCAATAAAATTTTTACGATATCACGGGATGATCTACAAATATTGGCCAATCACAATGAAAGCCCGCTATGCTAGGTACAGTACATCTCTAAAGGATCCTATATTTTCTTTGACGCGTAATTGAAACTTTCACTCGATCTATGAATTCTGTGAATGCTTAAATATTTGACCATTAAGACATTTCTGATTATCTGGAACGCGACGGAGGATATTATGGGAAAGTTACAGACCAAATTGTGTTTATGGCCACAACTGAGATGAACCTTAAAAAACAGTTTCTGCCGCGACAATTATTGAATTTGCCAAGCTTCTTTTCTTGCTCATATTGCATATACTTTGACTACCTACAAATCATTATTTACATCCATATAATATCACGATTAGGTCTTCACAGCAGGGTCTTGGATAGGGTTGTTAATGGAGCACTCCAGTCAATAATAAAACATATAACCCACTCCGGAGCACTCCTGAAGTGGGTTATATGTTTTATTAATGTCTGGAGTACTCCATTAACAACCCTAGTCTTGGATGCTGCAATGGAAACTTGTCACTGAGGTTTTAAATTTGCAGTTTACCGGACACAATTCCTAAAAAATCAAGATTGTTTCCGGTAATCTATAAACTTGAAACCTTGATTATAGGTTTCCCTTGACAACACCAAAGTTACTAGAAGTATGCAGTTAATCGAAAATGTGCAACAGCGTTTGTATAATAAAATATAGAAGGAACGATAGAATCTCCTGAAGAGAATATAATTAGCATCTATAAAGGGAGATTAACTCTTCAACCCATTAGGGGAATAAAAACCACTCGTAAAGAGAAGGTAGGATTTCTATTAAAAAAGAAATGGTAGGCTTATCTGAATTCATTCTAATGTAATAAGTTCAAATGGCAAATAAATTTATAGTGGGAACTTGAAAGAATAAGAATTCTTAAAAATGTTTGGCACTAGTTAAAAAAGTTAGATCTCGATTACATATGCACTTCACTCTAATTATACCGACATCATAGTAAAATCTTTTTTTACTAATGACTCAAAAATGCCGATATAACCAGAGTGACGTGTATATATTTGATTTTAAAAGATACTGCATTTGTATCGATATAAATTGTAAAACCTCTGATATACCGTAAATCGTATAGCAGATACAGGATTCTTTTTTGCTATGGATTAGGAATCGGTTAAAAATTTTAGTCGATTAGCTCAGTTGACTGACCAAAAAATCGACTAAAGTTGGTTGATATGAATATATGCACTTCTGTATCTCTTTATGTAATTAAAAACTATTATTACAGTATTATATACTTTGTCTTTTAATACTATAACGCTCAATATATTTCTACGTATACTCTTGCTAATGGTTGTTGCACAAGAAACAAAACTAACATATCGTAAAACCTGGTTTGGTTGTTAAAAGGTTGTATTATAAAATTAATTTACAGCAACTAAGATATAATTCAACTTATCGGTATTTGTTACCAAAGAGTAATCACAATTCCACATTTTCTTTCTGTATACAAATAACTCTCGATAAAAGATATAAGAAAGACTAATTAAGCTTCAATATAAGAATTTAAAGCCAAAACCCCGTCTATAATAAATTCACTCGATATAAAAAAGTAAAGTGGGTTGTTGTACTATGTTCAAAATAAAATAATTCGGGTTTAGACAGAATAAAGTTATGTAAAGAAAAAAAAATTCCGAAAGTCAGACCATAACTAGTATATTAAACAATTAATCAGCTTCGTTTAATTTATTTAGAATTGAAAACATTAGGCTTATAAATACAAAGATATTTAATACTGAACGTGAGATCGTATCAGGTATAATACTTGACTAATCGATTAGTTGATTAATCGACAAATCAATTAACTGATTAATCGAATAATCGAATAATCGATTAGTTGATTAGTTAAACATAATCAACTATTAATCGATTTTCTAAAAATTACCAACTAATCGATTACGATTTTTTGCCTGATTCATCATTGTATACGAAAATCAGCATTAATACTTCAACTATTTTTCAATAGGTTATAAATTATAAGATTTATTCAGTTTAAATTTTCTTTCCTCTCACCAAAAACCATTCAAACATATATTCTTTATCTTTTTCGATTTCTTTTGGAAAACTAAAAGCAACCTTTGAACTAACATTCTCAAGCATACCAGTTGCTAAGAATACTTTTTCTAATTCTTCAGGATAAAATCCGCCTTTGTGAGATATGATATGGTCCTTATTTCCCCTATGAAACTTATGTGAAACTTCTGGATCTTTTTTCAAATCTAGAACAATTAATTCTCCACCTTGTTTAAGGTAACTGGCTAGTATTCTTGTCATTGAATTAATGTCGTCAAGATGGTGATACGCTGATGCACACTTTTTAAAATGGTTTAAATTGATTCAATAAATAAAATCTTTTATTAATTTTATTAGCAAAAATATTAAATTTACCACTATAAGATCAAATTTTCGCCCATTTAATTGGTCACCTTCGGATTCTTTTAGTTCTAAACAAATTGCTTGCATCTCTTCTTTATCAATTCCTTGTTGCCAGACCTTTTTATTGTATTCATTCACCATATTTTGCGATGAATCTACTCCAAGAATAGATTTTACATGAGCGCATAAATCCTGAGATACTAATCCTATTGTATTATATAGTAATTAATTTTATAAATCCAAATATATTTTTTTATTTTTATTATTGTAATAACAAATTATACCAGTTCCACAAGCAAAATCCATAACCTCATATCCCTCAAGATCTTTAACCTCTTTCAATATTGCTTCTGCACATTTCTTGGCGCAAAGGACACGGGTAGGATGTGCATCATACGTTGATGACTCGTTATTAAAAAATTCTTTGTTACGTTCCGTAAGATTTGGCAATTCGTTTGCTTCCATTTAGAAAGACAGGCCGGTGCTCTTAGTCGTTAGCTTTATTAGCATATTTATATCCTTGTAAAATTTTTAAATTAATTATAACTGCATAATTCTGTATTACATTACATCCGAATTCACCACATTTTATATACAGTATAAAAATTCTAAATACGTTCAACAGGATTTAATATACGGTAACTATTTTAGGATTTATGCTACAATCAGTGATATAATTGGAACGGCGCAGTAGGCACAGTAGACATAGGTTTGAATTTGCGCGTATGTCGGGGTTCTCCATATATATAACGCGCATATAAATTTTTTTTTTTTTTGTGCATGTTTTTTGCGACTGTAACACTGGCTACAACTATTTACCTATTATGTATTCCCGCATCTCACATTTTCTACCAAAGTTCTTGTGTAGTCTGCAGATGGTTAACAGAACTAGGGATCTAAAAAATCCGGGTCCGAACTAGTTAAGGAACTAGTTAAGAAACTAGTTCACCCTCTGTCAAAAAATAGGAATTCGTTCTAGTATTATAGATCGACGTAACCAATTAGAAGATCTTGAGATCACAAGATTATAGGACTGGTTTTCGGACTAGTTTCCGGACTTGGTATGAACCAGTTCCCCGCGGACCGCTTAAACCTAAGCAGAACTAGAGACAATCGTAATCCTCACAATTTACTTCTTCACATGGTGCCGGTTATCCCTCCCATATACCTCCTTGGGGTCAGATAGTTAGCTTGCGGCAGAGCCAGTTACACTAGGTCCTCATACACAGGTTGAATTAGTGATTTAAGCCACATGGGTTTAGTCGGCTGGCTTAGCCAGCCGACTAAAGCTAAGCGGCTAGCTAACGGCTAACTATTGCTGTATTGGTTTGCATTCTGAATATTTCGGGATATTTGGTCCGTATTTTATGTTCCTTTACAAGTCACTCTCGTTATAATGAACTCTCGATATAGTGAAGACTAATTAAAATCTCGATGTAGCGAAGTTAGGCTCATATAAAGATAAAGTGAATTTACTAATAAAACTCTCGTTATGATGAATTTTTTAAAAATTTTTATTAATGGAACGGATCACTTCACTATTTTATAATAGTTTTTAGCCGCATTAGCCATTGCATCGGCTGGTTTAGCCGGCTAAGCCGGCTTAGCTGCGGCTTCCTTAGCCGGCTTAAATCACTAGGTTGAATGATTAAACTGATTATTACCCGATTGATGTCGCGACTAGGGACCTCCAGTGCGATGCGAAATAAAATGCAAATTATGCGATGCGATTGGGCCAAATTATGCGGCTAATGCTTTACGTTCCCAGAATTATGCGAAACAATCGTAAATTATGCGATTTTTTTCGTTCCATTAACCACGTGATAAATATACTCAATTTGGATTGGTCAATTTCTTTCAGAACTTCACATAATTTACGTTGTTAGATTTTCTACTCGGAATATGTCGGAACGGCATATATAAAAAAATTCTGAAATTTGCGTTCAAAATTTTTTATATAAAAAAAAACTGATCGGTTGGTTAAAAATCGACCAATCACAGGCACTAGTTACTATTATGCGATTTTGGGCCAAATTATGCTTCGCATATGCGATGCTAAAAATTGGCTCATTATGCGCATCGCATCGCATCGCATAAAACTGAGGTCCCTAGTCGCAACATAAATCGACATCAATCGGGTAATAATCGGGTAGTAATCTGATTTGAAAATTAGTGGGACACGAGATGAATTTTGTGATGATCATCCAAATTTCGATAATGAAAATTATATTATCGAAAACTATACTTTTATTACCGAAAAATAATGCTGACGATCATCACAAAATTCATCACGTGTCCCACTAATTTTCACTGTAAACCCAGATATCCGAGGTCCCAAAATTCGGTCTTACAGCTGATTTGAAAATTAGTGGGACCTCACTTGAAAAATTTTCTTGTTTTTGAAACCTTTCGGTTTCGTCTTATGAATCATCTAACTTTTCGGAAACCATATCACAGTCTTCGGAACTTCGGTCCGATAATGGCAATGTGATGTCCGAAGAGTTATATAAAAACGAGAAAATTTTTCAAGTGTCCCACTAATTTTCAAATCAGTTGTAATACGTAGGATACTGGCCGGCTGGATCGGTATCAATCAAGTAACTCTTTCTATACCGAACCCTCGAGTCTGAGCAAAAAAAAAGTTCGCAATAAAAAATTACTATGTTTTCTTAAGAAACCATAGCTTTTTTTATACTGAACTATTAAGAAGTTTTGAGTTCATTATATCCTGAGTTTATTATAACGAGGTTCATTATATCCAGAGTTGACTGTATCATTAAAAATTTTACTAATGAAATCGTATCCATTCATTAAGTAAAAAATGCCCATTGAGGCTAAATGCCAAATCTGAGTACCTCACGATCCCAAAAATTCCTGCATCGGAATCCTGGTCGGCAGAGCCGGAAATGATCAAAGATAAAAATTTTACTAATGAAATCGTAGCATTGTGAAAAGCGCTTAGCTGATAATTTTGCTATAGAACCTGCTAACCAGCTATGCCCACAACTCTTCTATTTTCAGTACTTATACATTCGATGGTGATTTTGTGCTATACTATATACATATTGAGAACTTCCGTGTGTTGGTGGGGTACAGGCTATGTAATAAAGTTACTCCTAACTAGCAGAGTTCTACTCCCAGATTTTATTTGAATTGGTTGGTGTTTAAAGTTGGTATGCCCCTTGCAATGCAATTTTGTACCCTTTACGTATATTACTTGAGCCGTTAACGGAGTGATCCAGAGTGATGCGGTGTATTCTGCCGAGCACCAGAGCTACTACTCCAGATTAAACTAAACTAGAATTACCCGAAGTACGTTACTCCAGATTAAATTTATAGTATATTTTAAAAATATCTTGCTAATTATAAAAATTTTTTTTTATCTTTAATAATAATTTGACTCCTATAACAATCTGGAACGGTGTGGTATACAAATCACACCAGTACGAAGTGATTTATTATATCATAATACGTACTCTTAACAGCCCGATATATTATTAACGTTAAGATCATCACAAAATCTCTGATTGGTCAGATTATCAATCTCGCAGTACCTGGTATGTTGACGTACGTTGATTCGTCTTTCTTTTACGTTATCGAAGAATTCAAATTGGCAAAATGATCCAACGCTTGAAAAATGTATTATTGTTTCTTATAGCACTAGTGCTTATATGTCAACTATTTACGAGGATAGCGGTTGCTAAAGGTATGTGGTTGCTTGACTATTTAATCTAACGTTCAAAAGAAACGTTTCTAAATATTATATCGAACCTTAGATGAAATAGATGATTGGGACGATGAAATTGAAATAACAGAAATACCTATTAAACCTGTCTTTGAACCTCCTAAGGAAGAGGTACATGTGCCTAAGCCTCTTGACGTCAAAGGTTTATTTTCTTTTTCTTTTTTTTTTATTAGATCTATATTTTCAAAAGCCTCTAATTTTTTCATTATTATTAAAGTATATCCAAAACTTGTTTTATCCGACTTTTACCGTGAAATGGTAATGATCGTGATGATTATTGTATATCTTATTGTTTATTTCATTGGCAAACAGGCCAATGAGGCGATTGCAATAAAATGGCAAGTTCCTACTTTTTTATATTCACAAGATAAGCAAAGTTTACAATATAATTAATTTGACTAATATGATATTTATTGATTTTATAGGATGGAAAAACATATTGCTCTTCTTAAAGAAAATTTTTCACTTGTTGGAAACGATAAAGGTAGCTCTCTTATACAGGATGGTCCCGCTGATTATCTTTTCTACCTGAGTGGTCGCAGAAATTGTCAGTTTATTCATGGAAGAATAACGGTTTGTAATATTAAACTTCATTTTCATAAATCTATTGTTTACGAATCTTCCATTGATAATGTTATAATTTGCAACAGCTTAAGCCACGACATGATATACTTCAAACTATTACAAATTTTGTTACATCTCAATTTAGCAGCAAAGCGGTAACAGACACTGTTGTAAGTATTTTATTATAAAAAGGTTAGTTACTATTTTCGTTATTTTCATTAAATAATTCCAATACAACGTTCCCTTAGACTTACAATGTAACCATGAATGATGGTGCTTACGATGACTTTGTTTTTGGTATCACAAAAAAAGATCGCGCTTCCGATCTTCGTCAATCGCGTTATGATTTGGTAATGCATACATTTTTTTAAATTTATTTATTATATTGTACTATGATGAATATGATGAATGCTAATTATTTCATTATGCTATTTAGAAAACTTTTACCAAACAAAGTAACAACAATCTTCTCCCAAACGTTTTTAATGTTCACAGTGAATCTGTGGAAATTAGTGAAACAATTCTTAGCAATAGAATTATTGAATTGTTGAAAGCATCTTCCCAGTATCTGACATATTTAATAATCACGGATCAACCACGAATTCGTCCAGAAAAGTATATTTTATCAAACTTGTAATAATGCCTATTATCATTAGTTTTATAATTATATTAATCATGTTTTTTGGTATATACAGAATCATTGAAAATAAACAAAACCTTTTAACCGTTATGCATGAACTTCCAAATGACACATCAAAATTTTCGGATGTTACGATTATAACGGAATTGGTTCTGACATTAATTGATTTTATTCCTGGACATTGTTCTTTCAGAGCTGAGGTATGTTAGTTATCTTAATAATATGTATCGTCAATATTATTAATATGATATTTTGGTATCTAATATTAGACTAGACAAAAGCTTAACAAAAACAGAGAAGAAGCTGACAAAGTCATACAAAAAAATTTAGCTGCTGAAAGACAAGAGGTATGTTCTTGTTTTAAAGTCCGTTAATTGTCATTTATTCTTTACAACCAACCTGATTGGGCTTTCTTTTCAATCTAGGAAATTCAGCAGAAAAAGGCTGATAAAAAACGTGCTGAAGCTGAACGTGTAGCTAAATTGTCTCCCGAAGAACAGCGAAAGGTAATTTTGATTTGTATAGTATTATATTTTCAACTCAATATTTTAACATTTTACTCAATCACATATATTAGTACGAAGAGAAGGAACGAAAAAGAGAGCTGAAAAAAAAGCAAAAGAAAATGGTTAAAAAAGTATAAAGCCTCATTCTTTGCATTTTAAACCAACTTATATGTACCTGATATAGTACATATGTTTATTACGCATTTTTGCGAGTACAAGCGTTGATCTTTTTGAATGTAAATTTAAACCACGAACATTGCTAAAAAGCTTTTAAATATTGGTTATATTTTGTTTTCATTCATAAAAATGATTTTACTGCACTCTTCACGTTTATTTATTGAATTCAATACTCTTGATTATCAATCCCCCTATATATTAGTATCCCTTAAACGGTTTTGCAGGCAAATTTACTTGTAATTTTGAAAAATATTTAAAATTTTTAATTAAACGAAAAATTTATTAATAGTATAAGCTATAATTTTTTATAGATGTTTTGTTTTGTTGTTTTTTTTTGGAAAAGGTTTTATAGATATGTTATTAAACATATTTTATTCATTTATTTTAAAATTTTTAAAGTTATTAAAAATATTTTTGAATATCAAAAGAATAAATTTGATACAAGTTTGTACCTTATAAATTTTGTGATATATTGAATCAGTAAATAGAATTTGATAATTTTTATACCATTGTATTAGGTTTCTACAAACTCAAATCAAATCCAACTTTAGTTAAATTTGAGTTTGGTTTGATTATCAAACCAAACCCAAACTCAAGCTTTTTTAAAAATTATATTTGAGTTTGAGTTTAGTATACTTTTTAATTAAATTTGAGTCTGGTTTGGATTTGAGTTTGAATAAGGGCTATAAAAGATATAATGTAATATTGTGGGGGTAGGGGTTGGCTAAAGTTTTATATTACACATATACAATATATATAATTATATATATATAACTAATAGATTAAAACAATATATACAAATATATACTTAATAAAAAGTCTTCGAGGCATGACCTCATCTTAAATAAAAAAAAAAANAAAAAAAAAAAAAAAAAAAAAAAAAAAAAAAAAAAAAAAAACTAATAGATTAAAACTTTGAGCTTTAATTAATTATATATATTATATAACATATAACTTATAGATTAAAACTTTGAGCTTTAACAATTAGAGTTATGAAACTCTTTCTGATGATCTCTTATCAAATTTTCCCAAAAAAACCAATCTACAAAAAACTCAGTTAATATATAAACATAACAAAACTTTATCAAGCTGCTATTGGTAGGGTTGGTACATTTATCTATTGGGGAAATAGAGGACAATTCCATTGGCATCACTCCATTGCTCTATTGAGAATAATTTGCAAATAGAGCCAATGGAGGCCAACTAGCTTATAATATAGTATTTGTTAATAACTAATATCTAATTCTATTGGCTTCATTGGTCCTATTGGTTCTATTGGTTTTATTGGTTTGCAATTTTTTCAATGGAGTATATCCATTGCCAACCCTGGCTATTGGGTACAAAGTCCATTTACTAAATTTTCTGCACCTAAAATAGAGATAAAAAAGACTAGCAAACTTTTAAGTAAAGCACCTTAGTGGGCTTTGGTCTATCAAGCAAAGATATTAAAGAAAATCTGGAGCTTTGTCAAGTCCTATAGATATGAATATAGAAATAGAAGCTTTGTTAGATATATTATTCTATATAGTGTAACTTCTATAAAATTCTTTTGGTTTGTTATTTTTTTTTGGCATCACATAATAAAATTACTTTCTTGAATATTCTTTTAGGCATATAGTTTTCTTTTTTCTTTTTAAATATATATATGTTGTACTTGGATTTGAAATTTGTCCCAATTTGGAATCTGGCCTAATCCTACCTCTAACACTAGCCCTAACCCTAACCCTAAAGTCATCTAAAGTCCTAATTCTGCTACAAAATTCTTATCTGGGGCAGCCCGATTCTGAATTGGGCACCAGGGTACAGCATATATATAGTATTTTGATAGGGCATTTTCTTATATAGTACTATATAATTTTTATAGTCTAGTACAGATAATAATAGTACTATCAATTTTCTTTTTTTGTTTTTTTCTTCTTTTTTTTTTATTTCTATATTTGTATTAAATTTGGGTTTTTATTTAGATAGTAAATATTATTTTACTATTTTATTCTTCTTTTATTTTCAGTTTTTATTTAGGTAGTAAATATTATTTTACTATTTTATTCTTCTTTTATATTTTCTATTAGTTATAGTTTTTAGTAGGTTTGTCTACGAGAGAAATTAGAAGAGGAAAAGCTAAAAGAAAGAAATCTTAATATAGCAAGTAATTGCCTGCTAGTAATAAAAAAACCAAATTTCTAGTAAGTTAGAAATTTTAATTGAAACAAATAATTACATATCTAAATATAAATTGGATAAATTTTTTGTTAAAATAGAATCTTAAAAAATAAAAATTGAAATACAACAAACATACACAAGTTTATTTGAGTAAAAGAAATCATAACTAAAATCAGCCAAATAGGCTAGAAAGAGAACAGAATTGTACAGTAATTAAGTAAGAAACTATATTTAAAAGAAAATACTTAAAAATATTTTTTATACCAGAAGCTTTTGAAATTCTTCTCACTGCTGCATCAGGTAGCACATATTTTATCAAACCGGCTATGGACACACCTAGTGGCCCACAGAACACCCTCAAGTTGATTCAAAACAGTATCAAGGCAAACATACAAGAGGAAGTTGACTTTCCCTACTAAAGGAAACAAAAAGCACTAGGACCTCAGTACCAGATACCAACACTTCTCACCACACAAAAAAAAAAAGAGAAAAATAGAGAATCTGGCTTGATCCCGTCAAAAGCAGACATGACATCACCTGACCTAAAAAAACAACTGTGGGAAATTTGAAATTGCCAATCACACCAACCCTACCAAACTCCATTGTTCAATGAACTCGCTCTGACCCACTCCCAACAACCCACAACGACAATGAAAATTGACACCAAAACCAATATCTGGCTAGAGTCCCCCAATGATCCTTATATGGTTTTTCAACAAACAATAGATAAGATGAACACTGCTTTGAATGCCACTATAGAAGACAACACTCAATCAAAACAGGCCCAGAAAATGATATACAGCATGGCACTCATTTCAGACAAATCCATATTCTGAAATTCTCATATCCAAACTAAGGAAGACTAGTGCAATGCAACATTTAAAATCCAAGCAAGCCTAAAACAAGATAGTTTTGATAATGAACTATGGTCCTACAACTGTATTTTATTTGCTTTCGACAAAACTGGAAACCTTAAAAGATTTCTTAGATATAAACTGCAGACCCTGCATGCAAACTTTAATATCCTCTATACCATCTACCAACAAATCAAATATCTAGATACAGCATTTTTTGTTTCTTCTTATACAATAAAGTGGATGCCCCTTAGTACCAACTAGAAAATAATTCACTATATGAAATTGCACTTAAAAGATTCAAAAGACTTCATAATGTGAAATTCATTAATAAGACAAATAGGGACCAAATCAACAAAAAACTACAAATGAAGCTCATACTGGACTTTCTACTAAATTTAGATTTCTTACTCACCTCACCACAAGAATGTAATTGCTACATCTTTTATTGCCTTAACCTTGCACAAGTTAAGCCAAAATTAACCTTTGAGAAAACAAGAAGTTGCTTTCATAAAATTCATAGTAAGCTGTTAATGCCCCTTTCAAAAAACCTGAAAAATATTGATGAACCAATAAAAAATGCTTTGCCATTCCCATTGCCCATCAACACATGAGACCAATTAACTTATATAATATATACCACTTTGACTTACTGCCAGACTCATTCTTTGATATTCTACAAATACCACTTCCAGATAATATGGGGTGATTTCAATAGAAACAGCCCATTTTTACATATAATTATTTTGAGATTATTGAGTTTAATCGTTTGTTTTGATTTTTGGACTGATCCGAGATTAATCAAATTTCACGATTTTTATTGGTTAAAGGTAAACAGGTGACTATTGGGTAATCTCGTAATATGTTGGCTCTACGCAGCCTCGTGTAATTTTTCTTTTACATTATCTTGATTTTTTATTATACAAATCGACTTTCATTTATAATTGAAAAATGTCAATCATGCCAAAATTTATATGAATCTAATAAAAACTCAATTTTCAAAAATTGTAAAAATGGGCTGTTTCTATTGAAATCACCCCATATCACAAACCTCTACTCAGATATCAGAAAATTATTTCCTATTACAGACCCCGCTGAATTAGCTCATCTTGCTGACTACGAATGTAAATTATCGACATACTACATAATGGATAGAACCTTACCCAACTACTTCGCATTTCTAGAACCTAAAGAATACTTGCCCACTACTCTACAAGAACTCTGTTCAGTGGTGCGACTAGTGATGCCACCGAAATAGATTTTTAAAAAAGGCCTATTTCGTCTTTATTAGAAAAAATTAAAATTTTTTATAAGGAAGAGCAAATAAAATTTATATTGATATGTTTCTTATAATTTTGTCTATTCAAAAAAAGTATCAAATAATTTTGTCTTTCAAGTAAAATAGATCAAAACCAATTTCGTCTTCAAATTTTAATTTCAGGTTTTAGAACCCGAAATGCTTTCATCCTCATATATAGGTGTGACATCTTTTTCCATGTGATCCCAAAAACAGTACTGACTTTAAATACTACATTAACAAACTACGCGAGCACTATAGCTTTAAACACATCCTGAATGACTACTTTAAGTTGAAACAAAAGCTATCAACTAATCCAAAAGAGGTCCAAACTATAGCAAAATACTCTTTTTCTATTACTGACACAATGATTGCAAAAACCTTCATTGCCGAAATCCAAAGGAAATATAGATTCAATATACCACTTTCATTAACCAACATAACTGTAAACCCTACCGACAAACCCAATCTACCAGAACCAAGACTAGTGTTGGCATTTGGACTATATCCAATAAAAATTTTATTTGGACATGGACAAATATGGACATGGACTAATCAAAACAGTGTCCATGTCCATATTTTCATTGCTAAAATTTTCGGAATATTCCGGATTCTCACCCAAATTTCAGCTTATATTCGGAATATTTCGGCTATGCATTTTATTTGGACTAAGTGTCTTATATCCAATAAAAAAATATGGACAATATGGATATAGTCCATAAATGTCCATGTCCAATGGTCCATATTGTCCATGTCCATATTTTGCCAACACTGACCCAAACACAATCCCAAACACCAACATCACCTGGTCTATCTGAAGTTCAAAGATATTAGTGAAAACAGCCAGATTATTTAGATCACACTATTTCTTTTATAAAATTTCAGACTACTGGATTGAAATTAACAACAACACCTCTATACAAGAGAAACCAGCTCTTCCACCAAAAATTGAAAATATAATGAAAGTCAGAAAAAGGAAAAGGCATCCAACTACCCATTACCAAATACAAAAACATTATATTATGCCAACAATTACATTTCTACACAAATTCTTCAAATTTAGAAACCTTTCAAACTTACTCATTGAGGTCCCTGCACTACTAGAGCTAAACTAGGACACTGTCGATAACTATGCTCCAAAAATGAGCACACCATACAAAATCAGTAACCATCTACTACACTCTAATACACCTGACAATACAGATACACCAAAATATGAATTCAACTTTAATGAAAGAATCAATCTTACAATACACAATATCAGAGGACTATTATCGATAGCTAAAGCACAGAATTGGATTGAGTATTGTGCTAAAAACAATATGTATATTATCTTACTAACAGAGACCAAACTTAAACAATTGAGTACCTTATTACTAACAAACCCACTTTACTACTTCTATATTTCTAATTTCAAACCCTATCATGCTATAGCGCGAAGCTAGCCTTGGCACAGTAATCATAATTTGTCAACCAGTGCAGCCTTATATATGTTGTGCCTCAGATCGCTTCTTGCGTCAGATCTAATCCGACACGCGTCAGATGCCGATTTTCAAATGACGCACGTCATCTGTCGATTGGTCATCTGATATGCGTGGGTTGTAATCTAGGTTTTAAACCGACGCACTGTTATAATCACATGTTTAATTATAATTTTTTAGCAATAGAGACCCTGTGATCAACCAATTAAATCGATCATGCAATCGTGCGTTTCTTTAATTAATAAAGGTTTTTTTATTTAAAAAAAAATTACAAAAAAAAAAAAATACAATGAAAACGAAGCGAACATTTATATTTATAAACGTCATTGTGTAACAAAATAAATTTCGTTATGCAATGAACTGAGAACCAATCCGCCCACCCACTTTATTTAAAATCACCCGCCCACTTTATTTAAAAGTTCCAGAAACACAGAAAATTCGATATGAACTCCAATAACGATTCCAATAAAGACTCTAACGAAGACTCCACGATGACTCCAACAGCGAAAACACACATGGAAGAAAGAATTAGTAATTATAAAAAAAAAATGAAAGACAAGACAAACTAACAACTAAAAAAAAACGAAAAAACTTACACAAGGACGATGGCACCAATAACTCCCATTGCAACGACTCCAACGGCGAAATATCACATACCTGAAAGAAGAGAAGCATTAGTTAGAATCAAAAATAAATAAAAGGTAAAACAAAGTAACGACCAAAAAACGAACGAAAAACTTACCCAACAGCGAGGCACCAATTACTCCAATAGCGGCGATTTCAGCGGCGAAATCACACCTAGAAGAAAAGAAACGTTAGTAAATATATATAGTACAAGAACCCTTAAATCAACTAGTCCTATATATGCAGCCAAATTTTGGGTTGGATCGGAAGTTGGATCGGATTGGGTCGGAGCCAATAAAATTGCAGAAAATTTTGCGAATAAAAAAAAAAAAAACAAAAATATAGTAAAAAAAAAATTTAACTTTTTTAAAAATTTATTTAAAAATTTTTTATAATTCTGCTAATTCTGGCCGGCATTATGGTAATTCTGGCCAAAATTATAGCGGCCAAATTTTACATTTATTAATAAAAATAGGCAACTTTTTTTTTTTTTTTAACCTTAAGCAGCCACACTAATACTTTATTAAGACACTTGTATTTACTATTGCATAGCACTACCTAATAACTAAGTTTAGTATCATCCGGCCATCCAGTCGGTACCTAAGTACTCGGATACCTAAATGCGACCTACCACACTGTTCCGATACCATATGGTATTAAAACAGATAGCTTATCTAACTACTTAAATCCAAAATAAAAAGGTCAAAGGTCTTCCCTTTTTTACGACAAGCTAGAAATTATCTTCCTATCTTCTCTTTTCCTTTAACATTTCAAGAAGGCTTGTCAATATTACTAACTTCCTTTAATCTTCCTTACCTAGCCTCTAGGACAAGGAATATTTCCTCCTAATCCATATGAACAATAGTTTTTTAAGAAAACAAAAGGAGATATAAAGGGTGTATTACTACAAAACCTACACGATATCCAAAATGAACAAAGTAAACAAAACAAAAAGAAACATAGACAAAAAAGACAAAGAAAAGAAAATAAAATTGACATCGTTCATAAGAACTAATTTTAAAAATTATATAGACTGTATAAAGCATATAGCTTTACCCAAGTACTATATTTACAAAAGTAAAGAAACGATAGAAAGATAACCGATATACGCCATTTCAAAGGGATGCGTCGGAAGAAATTTCTTTTCGGTTCAGCTCCTACATGTCCTGTGTCCTTATCATTCATTGTTTGTTTCAGCCAATCTGAAACGCGCTCCTGACTTAACCCAATTTGGTAAGCGTCATCCCAATCTGGGCAGAGTAAACATTGCCGATCTTTTAGAGGGGGTAAACTAGATTTCCCACTTTTTGTTGAAATTTCGAAAAGTTCCAAGAAGTGACGAAAAGAAGCCCAAAAGGTACCAAATATTAGGGAGTTGGTAAGAGCTACGCTTAGCATAATAACACATCTCAAAACTAAACTCTAGGTCGTTGCCCACTACTTCTTTGCTTGGTAGTGTCAGACAGAGGCCTACTAACGGTGAGTGATAAACTCTAAGCTTGTTGGCAGGTAGTCTATGGACTTTATCTCTAAACGACAAGTGCCGCTCACTATAGGCTTTGTTTGATAGAGCCAATTTACTATTTTATGTGTTAATGGAAAGTTTTTGTAGGTCGGTGTTCTTGAAATTTTTGGTACGAGGGATCGTCAGAAAGAGTTGAAAGTTTGGTTGCCAAAAATAGGCAACTTTAAACCTTTTCAAAAGTAGTTAAACTCAATAAATTAAAAAACTAATTCTATAGCTTTATTCTTAAAGTTTTTCTCTACATTTCTATAGAAAGAAAATTGACCTAGCTATACTAGTTATTTTTTTTATAACAGTTTAAAAATTATCAATTTCGCTTGTTGATTTAAGGGTTCCCGCACTGTAGTAGAAAGAAAAAAAAGTAAGAAAGATAAAAAAAACAAACAAAAAATGAACGAAAAACTTCGGCGATGGCACAAACAACTCCAATTACAACGACTCCAGCGGCGAAATCATACCTGAAAGAGAAGAAACGTTAGAAATATATAGTAGAAAGAAAAAAAAAGCGACAAAAAAAAAAAACACATGCAAAGTAACGACCAAAAAACAAACGAAAAACTTACCTGACGGCGATGGTACAGAGGACTCCAATAGCGACGACTCCAGCGGCAAAATACACCTGAAGAGAGGAAACGTTAGTAATATATTGATAAAAAAAAAAAATGAGTAAGTAACGACCAAAAAACGAATGAAAAGCTTACCCAATGGCGATGGCACAGGGAACTCCAATAGCGGCGACTCCAGCGGCGAAACGTTAGTAATATATAGTAGAAAGAAAAAAAGTATGACAAGAAAAAAAAAAGTAAAGTAACGACCAAAAAATGAATGAAAAAAAAAATTGAACGAAAACTTACCCGACGGCAATGGCACAGAGAACAACGACGAAAACTTAAAAAAAAATATTTTCAAAAAGGCCCGAAAAAAAATTCTTTTTTTAAATTTTGATGATCTTGCGTCAGATTACAACCCACGCATGTCAGACGACCAATCAACAGATGACGTGCGTTATCTGAAAATCGGCATCTGACGCGCATCGGATTAGATCTGATGCAAGAAGCGATCTGAGGTACAACATATATATAATATACAGACCTGGCTCGGAACAGCTATATGTATTGCCTTTTTCTTTCCTTCCAAAAATCAAATTCGGATCATATTAACAAACCTCTTCTCAAACCATCCAGAACTGAATAAAAAAACACAAGAAAGAATCATGGCATGGCACCTCGAAGCAAAAAATCTAAACTAGAACATACTGATTCTTGGTGACTTTAATATGAAACAAACAAAAAACAAAAAATCTCCTCTCTTTGCATACCTAAACACAACCAATGCAACCAGCTTTTTGGAGTTTCACAATATCTCATTACCTACATGGATTGGACCTACTGTCACTAACCAAATTGAAGATATTTGGTATACTACAGATATTCTTCTGAACATAGAACCCAGTATTACATAATACCACCTATATAACTGATAGTAATCACAGAATCATTACTATGATATGATACACCACTAGTACACCAATATAATCCAACAAAGGGGCCTCCACAGCAAAAAAAGAAAAAGGAAAATTTATCACTATGAGAAGATGACTAAAGAAAACTAGGAAGACTTTTCAAACACACTAAAAACTTCTTTAGGGAAGTGCAGAAAATCACGTAATTTTTTAGGGGGGTGGGGGGTCCCCAAATATCACGTCCTATATATATATATAGTATAAATAGCCAATCATATTGAAGAAAATCGATTTTTTGTTAATCGCAGATAGTTGCTACATAGTAAAGTCTAAATTTTACTAAGCAAATCGAGAAAAATCGATTAAGTAACCTTATTCAGCAGATCAAAAGACACTCACCATAAAATTTTCATAAGCATTGGAGAACTTTTTATTAATTGACTTTTGATTTTTACCTTCGACGGAAAAATTAAAATTTTTTAAAAAAATATATTCGTCCCACAATTGACAAACGTTGCTACATAGTAAAGCCTAAATTTTACTAAGCAAATCGAAAAAAATCGATCAAGTAACCTTATTCAGCAGATCAAAATACACTTAACATAAAATTTTCATAAGCATTGGAGAATTTTTTATTAATTGACTTTTGATTTTTACGTTCGACGAAAAAATTAAAATTTTTTAAAAAAATATATTCGCTCTACAATTGACAAACATTGCTACATAGTAAACAGTGTTGGGTGATATGGTGGTCAACCAAAAATTTGCTGGTCAAATTGGTCTGGTCAAATTGGTCAATTGGTCAAACTGGTCAAATTGGTCAAGTCTATTATATAAATATTATATATATATTATATAATAATTTATATTAAATATGCTATTTGATTAATACATAAAATAGTAAATTGGCTCTATCAAACAAAGCCTGCACTGAGCGGCACTTGTCGTTTAGAGGTAAAGTTCATAGACTACCTGCCGACAAGCTTAGAGTTTATCACTTATCGTTAGTGGGCCTCTGTCTGACACTACCAAGCAAAGAAGTAGTGGGCAACGACCTAGAGTTTAGTTTTGAGATGTGTTATTATGCTAAGCGTAACTCTTACCAACTCCCTAATATTTGGTACCTTTTGGGCTTCTTTTCGTCACTTCTTGGAACTTTTCGAAATTTCAACAAAAAGTGGAAAATCTAGCTTACCCCTCTAAAAGATCAGCAATATTTATTCTGCCCAGATTGGGACGACACCTACCAAATTGGGTTAAGTTAGGAGTGCGTTTCAGATTGGCTGAAACAAACAATGAATGATAAGGACACTGGACATGTAGGAGCCGAACTGAAAAAAAATTTCTTCTGACGCATCCCTTCGAAACGGCGTATTTCGGTTATCTTTCTATCGTTTCTTTACTTTTGTAAATATAGTACTTGGGTAAAGCTATATGCTTTATACAGTCTATATAATTTTTAAAATTAGTTCTTATGAACGATGTCAATTTTATTTTCTTTTCTTTGTCTTTTTTGTCTATGTTTCTTTTTGTTTTGTTTACTTTGTTCATTTTGGATGTCGTGTAGGTTTTGTAGTAATACCCTCTTTATATCTCCTTTTGTTTTCTTAAAAAACTATTGTTCGTATGGATTAGGAGGAAATATTCCTTGTCCTAGAGGCTAGGTAAGGAAGATTAAAGGAAGTTAGTAATGTTGACAAGCCTTCTTGAAATATTAAAGGAAAAGAGAAGATAAGAAGGTAATTTCTAGCTTGTCGTAAAAAGGGGAAGACCTTTGACCTTTTTATTTTGGCTTTAAGTAGCTAGATAAGCTATCTGTTCTAATACCATATGGTATCGGAACAGTGCGGTAGGTCGCATTTAGGTATCTGGGTACTTAGGTACCAACTGGATGGCCGGATAATGCTAAACTTAGTTATTAGGTAGTGCTATGTAGGTGCAATTGTAAGTACAATAGTAAATACAAGTATCTTAATAAAGTATTAGCGTGGCTGCTTAAGGTTAAAAAAAAATATATATATATATATATATGCTATTTGACCAATTTGACCAGTACAGGTCCTTTGACCAGACCGGTCAAATTGGTCAAATTGGTCTGGTCCAATGGTCAAATTGGTCTGGTCAAGCCAACACTGATAGTAAAGTCTAAATTTTACTAAGCAAATCGAAAAAAATCGATTAAGTAACCTTATTCAGCATATTAAAACACACTTATCACAAAATTTTCATAAGTATTGGAGAACTTTTTATTATTTAACTTTTAACTTTTACGTTCGTCGCATATATTTTTTTAAAAAATTTTAATTTTTTTGTCAAACGTAAAAATCAAAAGTCAATTATTAAAAAATTATCCAATACTTACGAAAATTTTGTGATAAGTGTATTTTGATCTGCTGAATAAGTTTACTTAATCGATTTTTTTCGATTTGCTTAGTAAAATTTAGACTTTATTATATAGTGACATTTGTTAATTATGGGGTAGCTTATTTTCAGGTCAAAGATGTTTTGAGTTTTTTTAAATTTGATTGGTCAATAGTTCTATCACTAGGGGGGGAGGGGGTCAGGACATATGTAAACCCTAATTACGTGATTAACTGCACTTCCTTTAACAAACACCTGATAAGAGATATGGAATGGAATCTTGACAGATTGTTACAATTAGACTAATTCTTTTATTTTGTTTTATTTTGTTTTATTTATTTTTTTATAATTTTTTTAGAGTTAATAAATTTGTAACTGCGGTTACTGTAACCGCATCTATACATGCTGGCAAAACCCGGACAAATTCCAAATAATAAAAAAACAATTGCTATTTATAAAAGATTAAATCAAATAAATAATCTTAATATTTTGTAAATATATTATTTATAACTATAAGAATATATATGATTTGTTTAAATAAAGATTATTAATAAAGTT